>CABHPP010136941.1:13075-25211 GCA_902168425.1 Peromyscus attwateri
GAGAGAGAGAGAGAGAGAGAGAGAGAGAATTTATTCATTTCCATATTCCATGATAACTTTCTGGTGGAAGATCAGTGCTGGAAATTCAATACAGAGCTTTGTGTATACTAAGCATACATTCTACCACTGAGCTCCACTCCAGGCCCACGGTATTTGAAAAAAAAAAATCCTGCTAACATTAAAATAGTTTACCACCATATAATGACTGCTGCACGCTCTGCGTGCTTCAATTTTAACCTGTGATCTTGATTCAAAAGTATTTGATAACTTTTTTAGGTGTTATTACTTCAAAGAAATCCCAGTGAGGTGATGCTGCATGGGTAGGATAATAGGACTAAGTAGAAAGATGAATGGCTTTTAATAATTTGGATTTTTAAAGAATTTCTATTTCTATTTTCTTTTGAAAGAATTTATAGTTTGCTTAAATGTAAGAGCCAAAGTTAAGCCACTGACAGGAAAACCCAAGTGCACCTGACATCTTAGCTTTATTAGATTTGGAAGATAACCTCTGTTCCTTGGGAATATTGGTGTTCAAAGCTCCATTTTCCCTAAGGCAAAATCAGCATCAAAATATAAAAAGCTTTTTACTTCTGACACGAGTGATAAAGATGCAGAACTGAGAAGCTGGTGAAAAACCTTAGCTTGTGCATCTAAAGGCTAATTTATATAAGTGTTCTTGTCCAGCTGTTCTTGGTAGGTCCAGCTGCTAGTTGAATAGGACAGGTGGTAATCCCTGTTCATTGGCTCATTATCACCCAGAGGCTTTGATCTGGCTAATACATAATCAATTAGGTTCTGAATTTTAATATCTATCCTATTTTCATTTCACTTGTTTTACCTACATTTATTTTTCTAAAGTTCCAATATGAGTTTGTTTTTTAATAAGATTATTTTTGATCATTTATTTATTTTGACATAACTAGGCTCATGATATGCCAGCTGGAGTTTATTACACCCCTGAATCATAAACTTTTTTTCTTCCCTCTTTATCTCCTTACACAATCCAAATTGCAAAACCTGAGGATAACGTTTTAATTTTGGGAGCACAGAAGACTGGAATCGTTTTAGAGGAGAGCATTAATGAAGATCGATACCTAAAAGCTTCTCTTTAAGACTGTGAGCCCCATAGTTTATTCTTTTCTAGTCTCTTTAGAGTGTGACATGCTTAAGTTAAAGATTCAGAAACATTAAAATAGTAAAAAAAAAAAAAAGACATGAAAACTTAACTCCATTCAACTAGTAATATAATTTTTAGTGCATACACTGGTAATATTAAAAAGTCACACAATGAGATATTTTCTAATAGTTCCATTTGTTAACTTGTCTTTGTTTATATGGCTATCAATGCTTATATATATTATATATATCCCTTATATTTTTATTTCTGTTATAATTACATCATCCCCTTTCCTCCCTACAATCCTCTCATGCATACTTTTGCCCCTCCCCTGGAAACCATGGTCTCTTTTTCTTTAATGTTATCATTACACACACACACACACACACACACACACACACACACACACACACACACACTCCTAACTATATAAATAAAACCTACTTAGTCCATTTAGTATTACATATATATGCATATATATAATTTTATACTTGACAACTTGGTATTGGATAGCCAATTAGGGAGCTCATACCCTGGGAAGACTATCTCCTCTCAGCTTTTTTAAATTGCCTATAGTTCTTTCCCCCTGCCATGTTAGCAACCTATTAGTGTCATACTTGTTCAGGTCTTGTTTAGGCAGCCATATTGGTGAGATATCCTGTGTGAGGCTTCACTGCCAAAGAGTGAAGGTATAATCTCATAGCAGAGTTCCGGGCTCTCTGGTTCTGACACTCTTTCTGCCTCCTCTGCCAGGATGTTCCCGGAGACATTGGTGCAGGAGTGCTTATATCAACTGGGGCTGCACACCCTGCAATCATTATTTGTTCTCTGCATTTTGACCGGCTATGGTTTTCCATAATGTTCTGTGTCCGTGGCAAATGGAGGCTTCTTTGGTGAGGATTGGGAACTACACTTGTCTCTCTGGATAGAAGAACAAATATTTAGAGTGCAGTTAGGGATTATGTTGGCTTAGTGAAGTGGCTATAATATGTTTTCCTCTAAACTTCATGACATCACCAGCCCCAGGTAGTTGGTTAGGTTTCCAGTACCAGGCATGATTTCCCTTCTGTCTAGTGGGTCAGTCAATTGGTTGTTTCCATTCTTTGGAAGCTCACAGAGTGCCCTCCAGTACTATGAAAGCCGTTATTCAGGGAGGAAGCTTTCAAGTCAGATCCATCTTGGGCCCTCCAAATCTTGAGTCCAAAGTGCATGGTGTCTTCAGCAATGGGGACTTACACATAAAAGAACTAGATGTGATTATGTCTTTTTACTTACAAGCATTCATGTGGTTAAGAACCTGCTTCTTTTTACATGAATAGGAACATTTTCTAAGTGGAGGAATTTACCACTGATGAGGCTGTTAGTAAAGGATCAAGTCCCCAAAGTAAAACAAGATCTAACAGGACCAATTCTAGAGGAACATTTTGTATTATCCTTCTCATATTTCCTGTGAGCATTAGTTTTTTTCCCTTGGGTGAAAAAAAATCTATTGTAAAAACATATTGGCAATGCTTTGATTCTTCTTAGTTTTTATCCATTTCCCTGATATCTCAGAATAGATAACAGGGAAGTGGAATTGTCTGTCTTGTGGACAATGGCATGGTCCTCCCCCACTAAATATGGTAAGCTTTAAAAGCAAGTTGCTTTGGGACATTCTGTTTATATTTATTATATTGTTTTCAATATTACTGTTCTTTGCTGACGGTCCCTCTGTGTTTCCTGCTTCATTACTGAAACATTTCTTTAATATGTAATCTGTAACATTAACATGAAGATGGTTCTCAAATACTGTTACTTTCTCATCTGTGACCCAGTACTGTTTTTCATCATCTAATGATCATACTTATTGCAGATGATCCTCTTTAAATGCTTTAGAATAGCATGATAAACACACTGAGGGTGCTTCCTATGTAGATTGACAGTCTGAATGGCTTAACTTATAAAGTCTACACAATGTGTGTTTAATAACTGGTGATAAAAACCACGAAGAGCTCCAAAGCAAGGTTTGAGAAGGGAAAAAAAGAGGGTAAGTGAGGTAACCCAGACTCAGAAAGACAAACATGGTATGTACTCACTCATAGGTGAATACTAGATGTAAAGCAAAGGATGACTAGACTGCTACTCACAACTCCAGGGAGGCTACCTAGAAAACAGGACCCCAAGAAAGACACAGGGATCACCCAATGACAGAGAAATGGATGAGATCTACATGAACAACCTGGACGTGAGTGGGGGTAATGAAGGGCGAGGGTCGAGGGAAAGAGAGCTTAGGGGAGGGGGAGATCCCAGCTGGATCAAGAACAGAGAGGGTGAACAAGGAACGAGAGACCATGATAAATGAAGACCCCATGGGAATAGGAAGAACCAAAGTGCTAAAGAGGTCCCCAGAAATCCACAAAGATACCTCTGTAGCTGGGGTTTTCTCTCCGGTCCCGCCAAGCCCCGGCAGTCCAACAGCCCACTTATAAAATAAACACACAGACGCTTATATTGCTTACAAACTGTATGGCCGTAGCAGGCTTCTTGCTATCTGTTCTTATATCTTAAATTAACCCATTTCTATTAATCTATAAGTTGTCACGTGGCTTGTGGCTTACCGCTATCTTAACATGTTGCTTCTCCTCGTGGCAGCTGGCAGTGTCTCTCCCCTCAGCCTTCCACTTCCCAGAATTCTCCTCTCTCCTTGTCCCACCTGTACTTCCTGCTTGACTACTGGCCAATCGGTGTTTTATTTATACAGAGTGATATCCACAGCATACCTCCACAATAGACTACTGACAATGGTCGAGAGAAAGCCCGAACTGACCTACTCTGATGATAGGATGGCCAAACACCCTAACTGTCGAGATAGAACTCTCATCCAATGACTGATGGAAGCAGATGCAGAGATCCACGTCCAGGCCCCAGTTGGAGCTCCAGGAGTCCAATCATCCAGAGAGAGGAGGGATTGTATGAGCAAGAGATATTGAGACCATGATTGGAAAAAACACAGGGACAAATAGCCAAACTAGTGGAAATACATGAACTATGAACCAATAGCTGAGGAGCCCCCATGGAACTGGATCAGGCCCTCTGGCTAAGTGAGATAGTTGATTAGCTTGAACTGTTTAGGAGGCCCCGAGGCAGTAGGACCAGGACCTGTCCTGAGTGCATGAGCCGGCTTTTTGGAACCTAGGGCCTATGCTGAGACACTTTGTTCACCCTTGGTGAAGGGAGGAGGGGACTGGACCTGCCTCAACTGAATCTACCAGGCTGGGCTGAATCCCCAGGGGAGTCCTTGCCTTGGAGGAAGTGGGAATTGGGGGTGGATTGGGGGAAGGGCGGGGGCAGTGGGAGGAGGGAGGACAGGGGAATCCGTGGCTGATATGTAAAATTAAATTAATTATAAAATTTTTAAAAAAAAGAAAAAAAATGGGCCAGGTGGTGGTGGCGCGTGCCTTTAAATCCCAGCACTTGGGAGACAGAGCCAGGCAGATCTTTGTGAGTTCGAGGCCAGCCTGGTCTACAGAGCGAGATCCAGGAAAGGCGCAAAGCTACACAGAGAAACCCTGTCTCGAAAAACCAAAAAAAAAAAGAAGTGTCCCTGTGTGTGTGTGTGTGTGTGTGTGTGTGTGTGTGTGTGTGTGTGTAGGCAACAGCAATATTTTTAATTGATGTTGGAGCAGGAAGAACAGTTCTTTACTGTATTCCTTGAGAAGGAGGTCATAATTACTTTCTGGTCCTTCATCATGCCATTGAGTTTCCCTATGCTTCAACATATACTCAATGTCTAGGTTTGGCTTCTAGGGCTCCTGAACCTATACAGCTTCTCTAGTTCACTTCCTTTTTCATTCTGAAGATCCTACCAGCAAGGCTTCTTTGTCTTCATCTAGTTTTTTTTCCTATTCTCTGGTAAGTCAAGTATCTGGGCTAGAGAAGAAGCCTTGTTATACATCCGTAGATCAGCTTTCGTAACTGAGAACAGCACAATTCAGCACATTCATCTCAGAGTTAGCCCTTGTGTTGGGGAGGAAGATATGATGGCACTGCCTTTTAGAATACTATAATTCCTAAATGAGGTTTTAAAAAAAAAAAAAACAATGTTTTATTATCTTGGGCATCTTTTTATTATCAATTTGATTCGAGTGTCTTTTGGTTCTTTTTTCCCCTAAAGATCATTTTTATGTGTATGTGTGTGATCCTGTTTGAGTTTATGTGCACCATGTGCTCACTGAGAATAGAACAGGGCATTGGATTCCCTGGAACTGGAGTTACAGGCTGTTGTGAGCTTCCTGATATGGGTTCCGAGAACTGGACTCATGACCTCTGCAAGAGCAGTAAGTGCTCTTAAACTATGGACCATCTCTCCAGTCTCAGGTTTTAAAAAAAATTCTTAATACAATGTTATTTTTTTATTAACCATCCTTTCCTATTGTAAGAAATTCATGATTAAAATAGATATGTAGATCAAGTCAGGGTATTTATGAAGATCAAATTCTCAATATTTGTGGCAATATTAAACTTTTGTAGTTAGTTTGTTGTATTAGTGGTAGTGGTTGTTATTTTTGAGAAATACTCTGACTATACCGCCCACGATAACCTTGAATTCATGATCTTCTGACCTCTGCCCATCCAGTGCTGGGGTTACAGGTGTTCACCAGATCAAAGGTGAGATTTTGACAACTTGGTGGCAGTTATTTCAGAGAGCCAAACTTAGAAAAGACAGAATTTTCTTTGCCTGAAAATATAACTTTGAAACATCATAATTTAATTTAGTGGAACAAGTGAAAAAGATAGGCTCTATTTTGTAAGAGATAATATCTGAATTTGTGACCTAGATTTAAATTAGCTGGGTTGAATAAATATATTTATACATAATTATACACTTACTCTCTAAAAACATAGCCATTATTATTTATTCACAGGATTTTTCACTACTTTTTAAGTTTGTTTGTTTGTTTGTTTGTTTGTACTTTATATGTGTATGGGTGTTCTCCCTCTGTCCATGTCTTGCACCATGTGCATGCCTGGTGTTCACTGACACCAGAAGAGAGCATCAGATCGCATATAACAGGAGTTACAGACGGTTGTGAGCCATCATGTGGGTTCTGAGAATTGAGCCCAGGTCATCTGGAAGAGCAGTAAGTGCTCTTAACTGCTGAGTCACCTCTCCAGTCCCCTAGTGCCTTTTTGTAAAAGCATTTCTTTCTTTTTATTTTATGTGTGGAAGTGTTTTTGCTGCTACATGTGTTTGTGCATCACATGCATAGAGTACTAGTGGAGGTCAGAAGAGGGTGTCATACTCTCTGCTACTGGAGATAGAGGTGGTTGTGAGCTACCTTATGCTGGGAACTAGATGTAGATAAATAGAGACCTGTAGAAAGTTATGAAGCTTGCAAAGGAATACCAGTGACCCACTTGTATCCAAAATACCTTGAAATGTCACACACACACACACACACACACACACACACACACACACATGCAGTTTCATTTTTCAACATTAGTTTATTATTGAGCATTATTAAACTTAGGAATATTCTAAATTTACAAATAGAAACCTACTTCATTTAAAGAACATCTTTTTCCAGATAAACATTTAAAATAGTGTTTGAAATCCATTCAGTCCACACCTTCACCTTAATCTTCATGCATGATATTTCTTGTTTTCTCTCCCTCTCCTTTAAATGTCCTTTAAAAGATGAAAAGTTTTCTTCTCAACAAAAAAATTTCTTTGATTATATATTAGAAAGAATTGCCAGTTTGCAGCAAGGTTTAGGAAAACAGAAACATAAGTCAAGCTTCTGTGAAACAATTTCACACAAAAAAAAACTATTGGATTTACTCATTCTAAATAATGGATTTGTATTAGCATTCATGTTATTCTTCATTGCAACTCTTAAGTGATTTTTATTAATCTTAAGTAACACGTTTCATTTTGTCATGGGTAAAGATGCATCCTCCGTAATTTTTTCATTTGTAACACTCAGAATCTACAAATATAACCACTGTCACCAATGGGTAGAAAAAATAGAGACAAGAAGAAATTATTGACTACTTTCCACAATGAACTGTGTACTGCCAAGTGGCCAAAGTTGTTTTATATACATAGACTCTTATTTGATTTCAATAAAGTATAAAGATACGTATGGCAATTATTTGCTCAAATCAAAATCTGGTAAAATATAGGAAGTTTGTAGATGATACCATTTTTGGAGATTTGTACAGTTTTAAAGTGATTGCAGACAATAGTATATTATTTTTTACCTAATTATTTAAATGTACTAGTTATGTTATCTTACTTACTCACCAAGCTAAAAAACCGACATATAAAAAGAAATATTAGAGGATGGGGAGATGCCTGGGGGTTAAGAACACTAGCTACTCATTGAGAGGAACAACTAGGGGTTGCTTCCCAGCACTGCACAGTGGTACTCACAACAATCTGCAACTGCAGTTCTTCTTGCTGCTGAGGGCACCAGGCAGGCATGTGGTGCAACAACATACGTGCGGACAAAACATCCATACACATGAAGTCATTTTAAGTAAATAGTATATTAAACTAATATTTAATAATATTCAAAATAAATAGAATCATTTCGGAGACCAGCATTTGTTAGAAGTACTGCCATGTGATTCTTACACCCAGTTTCCATTTGGGTTCATACTCTCTCATCCTGTTCATCAAGAGTGAGTTCTTATCCAGCAGTAGTAAAAACAATTCATTTTCACATAAACCACTTGTGATAGGCTTGGAGAAATCATGGGAACAAGGCTAGGATGCCATAAAGTAAATAAGCACTATTATCATTTAAAACTGAGATTTTTAAACTTACAAACCAATTAGCTTGATGTTGATATGCAAGGAAATTCTAGAAACCACACTTCGAAGTGATTTTAGTAAGTACAAAACACAAACAAACAAAAAAATAACATGCTTCTGGAACTGAGTGTTATTCTTTGGAAATTTGTCATGCCATATTCACTACATCTCCATTTGTTTGTTTGTTTAGTGTGTGTGTGTGTGTGTGTGTGTGTGTGTGTGTGTGTGTGTGTGTGTTTGAGTGTTTGACACAGGGTCTCATGTAGCCCAGACTGGCCCCCAAACCACTATTTATCTGAGTTTGACCTTGAATTTCTCTGATCCTACTGCCCACACTACCAATTGCTAAGATTAGAAGCATGCACCACCGTAATTTTATGAGGAAATTCAGATTGAACCTAGAGATTTGTGCATGGTGGGCAAGAAGTCTACTATCTGAGCCCCACACTTCCATTTTTTATTACGGTCATGTGATATTTAGATGAATTTCTTCTGATTCTAAAGCACATATTTCAGATTTTCATTTGACAAAATTCGGTAAAAGATAAACATTAGAGTTGAATATTAGGGTGAATTTGTAACTGATTAAACAAAGACATCCAAAAATATCAAGTGATAGATCCAAACTAACATTCAGCAGAACTGTGTACTTGGCCCTGTATAAGATCTCCATGCCTTGACGCCAATCTGTTTCTTCTTTAGTCATCTTATAACTCACCTCAGCCCTCTGCCTGGATACCACATTTGGTCAGATTTGCCCATTTATCACAACCTCAGTGAATCATCCTTGGCTATGCTCAGTTAACAGAGCTTCCCACTAGCACTTATCTAATCAAGGCATAATGACTCCTTTATCTGTATATCTTCTGCTATAGTCTGAGAATATCAAGAGGACCCTTGAGTACCCATTTCAGTTTCTACTGTGTTATATAGCCAAATATACAGTATATTTTTAATTGTTGACAGAATGGGTATAGATACCAACTAAATTTATCAATGCATTTGAAATTGACTAAAAGTATGATGTGACAGCTACAAAACTTAAATGTATCAGCAACTTAATGTTGTAGGCAACATTATTGTCCAACTTACTCAATGCTGTATATTACATTTACCGTGAATCTTGTTTTCCAAAGGCTGATAGACTGTGCAAGTGTCTGTAGGGCCACATTATATGAAAAACAGAAGGGACTGCAAGGTTTTAGGTTTAGCTTTTAGAGAACTAGAATTCGGAAGAATATAATAGACTGAAACGTTTGTAAGGTTAGAAGAGATTTGTTATGTTTTATCTTTTGCTTTTGTTTTGTTTTTATTTGCTCTTTGATTTATTTTGTCCTATTTTATACTGAGAATGTATTCAGCTGGAATTCTGGAAGCTACAGAAAAGTAAATTTTAACTCAGTCTCAAAGAATGTCTTATAATTAAGCTTTCTGAAAAGTAGAATTAATGGCCTTGAAAGCAGAAAAGTCCCTATACAGGCTATATTCAAGACTGAAATGGCTGTCTCATTTCTATAGGCAATTTCTGTATTAGATGAGAGGATGTAATTCGCTAACTTTTATAATCACTAGTGAATCTAGTGTTTTGAAATTTTCTCAATTAATAAGGGAATTGACAGAACGACCTGGGTATGTACTATATTCATATAGACATCCTGTGTGTCACGCATCATTTTCTGCCTAATTGAATGCATGTTTAATGTTGAATTTGATTTTAGAGTAAATGCCTTTTTGAAAATTTCAGAAATCAACTTTATTATTGAACAATTTTCACATAATAAATTGCATTCATTGAGTGTGTAGAATTCCCTGATTTTTCTCATGTGTGTTTTTAATCAAACCATTCCTACAATCAAAGTATAATATAATTCTATCCCCTCCCCAAAACCTCTTTGTTGTTCATTCTATTCATTTATGGTTTTATCTTAGTTGCTAACTAAACTTGTTTCTAAAAGATAAATATCAGTTATAAACTGGCCAGATACCAACCAAATTCCATGAGAAATTCCTAGTTTCTAACATTCTTTCTTGAAAATATGTATACATCAGCTATCTTTCACTTTATACCGAACTTACCCATAACTGATTGGCCTAACATAGGATAGAGAAAAACATTCTTATATAGGACAAAAGAGTAAATATTTTAATGTTATGATCATCTTATGGTCTCTACTGCATATTTTTATAAATTATTTTACATGTCTTTAATCATATGACAGCTTTATTTAGCTGAGAGGCTGCACAAAAACAGCTATAGACCAGATTTAGTCTATGATCTGTACACTCTGTAAAAGTATGGGCATTAATTTAACTCATTATTTATGGCTAAACTGGGTTTTGAGGTGGGGCATAACAACCAGTTGTATTTTTGCTAGGTTAGCTTATATGTAAGTACTCCTTTTATGGTTTAACTCACATGTCTGATTACTAACAAGTTGTCATATATGGATAGATTCAAGTAGGTCAATATGTCTCATAAGCCAACATGCTACTTAACGGTTTTTATAAAGAGAGTTGTCAGGTTGTTGCCTATATCATGTTTAGTCTTCTCTTTCAGCTGAATTAAGTCATGTCATAGGGACATCGCAGATCCAAGGGGCAGGGGGAACGATTTATTTCCGGGGGAAGTAGAAAACAAAAGTTATAGGCATATTGTCCTGGGGAATGAGAAAACTGAGTTTAGATATAGGTAAAATAGGATGTGCTACTAAAATTCCTGTTTTATAAGTAATCATTATTGAGCTAAACAATTGATTGGCAGCTTCTGAGCCAATGGTTGAAATACAATATGCATAGTCATGTCAGGGATTTTAAAAGATAAGAAATACTGGTCAGAAATATAGCAATTAGACAAGTTAGTGAATGATTGTGTGACTAGTGATTATGGCTTACTTTCTGATTTACTCGCATATTCAGACACTCTTGAAAATAAATTAATTTTAAAGCTGTTATTTTTATTCTTAATGTGCTTAATATTCTTAAGGGCATATACTATCTGAAAAATTTCTGCAATTATAGCACAATATCTTTTTCCTTTTTAAAAAAGGTATAGTCATTATCAGGCTTAATAAATACATATTCACATAAATTTCTGAAGCACTTAGTATGGTGAATATCTAGGTATAAAGAGTAGGAACTATCCAGCCCTAAAATGCCACCATTCTTTCACGTAAACACTTGCCAATTTGAATTCCTAAACCTGGGCATGTGGGCTAAAGCTTCAAATTAGGACTCGCTGCACGGGGAGAGCAGAAGGATTATTTCTCAGTTTATGTTTTGAAGTGTGTTGCTCAGACAGAGAACATACAGTTGTGTGTAGTAGCTTGAACTACGTGTTACTCCCCTTGACAATGCTTTAGCAGAAATGTTGTTTTCTTTTTTTTCCCCCGTCTGCAATGTGACAATATCACCATGCCATTTGGAAGGGAAAAATGGCTAAGCGATTCCTAGTATACTCCTAAATAGTCACCCAAACAAACAGCTGGCAGAGGAGATGTCTCTGAAACATGAAGCATATTCTCACTCCTGTAGCTCCCCACGTGACTATAACTTCAAACTTGGTAAACCTTTCCCCAGTTCCCCTCTTCTCCTGAATCTATTAATCCCCCACTTAATTCCATACCCTGGTCTAGAGAAATGACATTATACAGACTCAGCAATTTTTATAATTTTGCCAATCACTGTAAAAAAAATAGACTTTTTATTTCTTCACAGTGTACATGTGTGCGCGCGCGCACGCACACACACACACACAAACACACACACACACACACACACACACACACACACACACCTCTATGTTTGGTTTCTTTCTTTGTGTGATTGAATGGAAAATTTTCACAAGGATTGCTTGTTCTTCTTATGTAACCTTCTTATATTTTCTATCTGGATTTGTTTCCCTAAAAAAATACTGAACATGATTCTCTCTATAGACTTTATCATCTGCTAAGTAGAAAAGCCTGCAGTTTGAAAAGCCTTGTATCAGGATGAGAGTAGGGAAGACATAGAATCCTTAGTTCTTTACTTCTGGAGGAAAGCTGCCAATTATTAGTCATAAGTCCTTGAGAAAGTTTCTTGATATCTCAGTGTTCATTTTTTTTTAAACTAAGGTGTGAATAGAAAATCCTCATAGGCTTGTTTAAATGTAATAAATAGTCAATAAATTGTAGTTACAACTATTGTTACTGTTAGTTGCACTGGTGATAGCCACATTGGTA
>CABHPP010136942.1:0-28477 GCA_902168425.1 Peromyscus attwateri
GTCTTCTGTCACCAAATTCTTTGCTCTTTTTTTCTTAGGTACCTTAATAAATGTTTCTGGCTCTTTCTTTTTTAGAGGACCTTGGTGAGAAAAGGAATTTTAGTGGGGACTGTAAGCCAGGTATGTTGTATAGTTGGCTTAGGGAGTGATGCATCTGGATTCACAGGTCATTAGACTGGACTCCTAAAGGAATCTGAGCTGGGAGTGTAGAGGATGTGAGAGCAGAGGTCTGCGAGCTTGAGCTTGGATTTCACCTCACAGGTTCACAGCTAAATCCCACATTCTGCCACTCTGTGGTAAAGGGAGGCCCGTTGGCAGAGGGTGCATGGAGGGCTCTCAGGTTCTTTTAAACTCCATTTCTTTCTGTTTTTCTCAATGATGAAAAGGCGAGCTTTGAGAACCTCAGGTGCTTCCACAGAAATTGTGTGAAAAATTATTTGTCAAGAATGAATTATGTGGTCTGAGATGCTCAGGTACTGGGTTATTAAAGATCATATACATACACATGCAAATAAAATTCACTCTTGCAGTGATGCTTCACCATTATTATATTTCCGCAGTAACTATGTCACCTGATTCTTAAAAAGAAGTAGTTGTTCTGTGTCCCCTTCTAAGCTAAGAGTCAGCAAACTTCCTGTATGGGGGACAAAGAATAAATATCTTGGGCTCTGCAGGACCAGGTCATCTCTGCTACACTAGTCAACTCTTCCATTTGAAAGTAGCCAAGGACAATCCCACTTGCAATGGATTGTGGGGCAGAGTTGGCACAGGCCACAGTTGGCTGATACCTTTTGGAAGAAAACTCCTGGGTGTTGTGCCCTGTCTATCATTTAGTCCATCTTCACCTGTTGCTTCTTCCAAGTTTCATAAAGCACCTGTGACACAACAATTATTAGTTTGGGCTTGGACCATTTTTGTACCTGCTGTAGCTGAGAACTCTCCTCGCTCTGTGTTCCTGTACCTAAGGTAGCATTATGGCCATATCTTTAAAGGAAGGTCTCATTGTATTCCCCAGACTAGTCTGAACTGATTGGTGCTGTTGAGTCAGAACTCAGTTACCCAAGATCCTCTCTGGCAAGCCCTATATCCTGAAGCTGAAGTTATGTATATGCATGCTCTGATGGCCCTCATGGAACACTATCCCTTAGAGGACTGGATTGAAAATAACTCCTTTTATTGTGAGTTAGATCCAAGTGCAAAGCTATTTTTTAACCACTCTGCCATTTTCATGTCATATAATCACGCCTGCTGTGCTATCCTGACTCTGCTTCCCCTTTTCCAGGGGAGATGCTAGACTCTGGACAGTTGGGAACATCATTCAGTGGTATAGCCAGAGCTGACTTCTGCGTGTGCCTGACCCCAAGAACCACGCATTTCATCATTATTATTAACTCAACTGCTAATCACTACTGCCATCCAATAAGCATGAATGGTGAATCTCCTGTTTCCTAGATACTTGATGGGCCCTGTGGATGTAGCAAGCAAACCCGGTCCTGACCTCAGGGGCTCTTTACCAGCCCCTGGATATTTACCAGCCATCGCTGAATAACCATGTAATATGTGGTTCAAAGGGAGCCACATGGAGCCACATGGGCAATCACAGAGGGGCTCAGGTCTATTACTTTGCCTTCCATCAGGGTTACCCATTTATTCAAGGCCAGAGATTGCTCTTGTATTATCTGCTACTGTGCGTGGCTGTGGCTGTTGGAGCACTCACCCTAGAAGATCTGTGCTTCCCTCTGCCCGTGTGCGGAAGGGGCAGCAGTGGGCCGTAGCCTGTGAGTGGTGGCCATCTATGCAGCAACTGGCAGGATGAGCTGTGTGCACAGCAACCTGGACAACCCCTAAAAGCTTAGTCTTGTGTGAGAAAAATAGAAAGGGAAATGATTTATATGGCATTGCCACCCACAGAAGTTGATACATATTGGGACTGACCTAGACACTCTGCATACATGTTACAGTTGTGTAGCTTGGTCCTCTTGTGGGAGTCCTAACAATGGGAGCAGGGGCTGTCTCTGACTCTTTTTCTGGCTTTTGGGACCCTACTCCTCATACTGGGTCACCTTGCCCAGCCTAAATACATGGGGAGGTGCTTAGTTTTACCACAACTTGATATGCCATGTTTTGTTGATATCCTTGAGCGGTCTGCCCTTTCCTGAACAGAAACAGAGGAGGAGTGGACTTGGGGGAAGGAGCAAGCGGGAGGGGCTGGGAGGAGAGTATAGTGGTATTTTATTTGTACTGAAATGTGATTTTATTTGTATGTTAATAAATAAATTTGCCCAGGGGTCAGAGCTATTAGCAAGCCATAGCAAAAGCTGGTTGTGGTGGTGCATGCCGGTAGGATTTGCTGGAGGCGCACGCCTTTAATCCCAGCACTCGGTAGGCAGAGCTAGGTAGATCTCTGTGTGTTCAAAGATACAGCCACATTGGAGACACACGCTCCAATGTGTGTCTGGAGGTCTGTACAGACAAGCAGTGACGAGGCAGTCATGTGGTTGGGTTTACAACCAATGAGAAGGCAGAACAGGAAGGCTATATAAAGACAAACAGACAGGAAGTAGCTCCCCTTTTTCGGAGAGGTCTCTTGGCGGAAGAGGCTAGCTGGCAGCAGGCGGGTAAGGCTCTTAGCTCTGACCTCTTGGGCTTTTATCTTTACATTGGCTCTGTGTTTCTTATTTAATAAGACGGTTGGTTACATCTACAGGAGAGAAGGGAGGAGAAACTGCAGCTGGGATGTAAAATAAATAAATAAATTTTTAAAAAGTTGATGCATATGCATTCCAAACAATTTACACACATATGAAAAGAATGTATGATTATTTAATTCTTATAGACTCTGTAAAAGTCTTACACTGTGCCCAAAGACATGAGTGGGAGAATAGCTGGGAAATAGGAGATAAAAGGAACCAAAGGAGCCAGGCAAAGAGGCTAGTGCTGGCTGGACTGAGAAATATGATTGGTTAAATCTCTGTGAGGAGTCCAGAATGAGCAAGAACAAACAACTGTCTTACAACACAGGCATTCTGGATAGCAGGAAGTGAGTGTCACATGACGTGAGTTTCTTGGTGGGAAATAACTAATACGTGTTAGTCAGTTTCCATCACTATGATGAAGTACCTGAGATAATCAACTTGCAAAGAGAAAAAGTTAATTCGGGGCTCCAGTCTGTGATTGGTTACCGCATTGCTTCAGATCTGTGGTAGCACACTGTGGAGGGAGTACCTGTCAGAGCAAAACTGCTCACCTTATGACCAGAGAGCAAAGGAGAAAGTAAGGGGGCCCCATAGTCCTTCAAGGGCACACCCCCAGTGACACAAGGACCTTGAGGTGGGCCATCTAAAGGTTTCACGGTCTCCCAGGAACAGCATCCTAGAAGCCAAGCCTTGAACATGTGAGCTTACTGGGCACCTGTCCAACGGTAGCAAGAGGCCAGGAAAGACAGAAACAGAAGAAAGGGAAGGAGGTGGGAGGCAGGGTAGAAGAGAGTCAAAGGAAAGACCTTAGAGAGATTTAAATTTGACTATGTTTGAGAAAAATAAAACAAAAACAGAACAAGACCCCCCTACCCCACCCCACACCTGCAAAAGATGCTTGAAGTGATCAGGCATTGTGAACTGGGCAGCTGTCAGAACCAGAACATTCTGGCTTGCTTTGTGGTCAGGCAGTATTTATAGACAGAAAAATGGAATCGGACAAAAGGACAGTTTAATTGGTTACAATGCCACAATCTTATTCAAATCAGCCAACCCTTATAATGGACTAAATCTCTGTTGCTGAACCTGCCAGAAACATTCCTGCAGGAATGAGTTGCCTTTAGTACAAACAGCTCCATATTGGTTTGGCGTGTTGGGTCCAGGACAAGAGTGCCATCCAAATCCATGGCCTACTGTAGTAGATTTTATTTATTGGTAGGAAAGCTGAGGGAGCAGAACTCTAGGAACAAGAGTGAATGCTCTTGGGTTTCCATATACATGTCCCTGTAAAGCACATTGCTTTCAGGTAAGGGTCATGGCCTCAGTACCTCCCCGCAAAAAACTCTCTGCAGACACCAGCCAAGTGATCCAAGCCCAGACTGCTGCTGAGGACCATGTCTGGGTCTGCCACAGCAGGATCTACGTTGATGTCCGTGGCCCATGGTGGCACCAAAGGCCTCATGGATATGAGGTACCTGGTGCTCTCCAATTTTTTCAGAGACAGCAGTCAGGCCAGTGTGAGCTCTTCTTAGTGGACTGTCATTTCTTAAGTCCACTCTGTGTCATGCAGTGGGAACTCCACTCCAGTGTCAATAGTCTGGGGAAGACAGAAGTCTATCTGACAAAGCCTGTAGCCCAGAAGAGCAAACTGTGACCCTGCAGAGCTGGAAGCATCCCATGTCTGCTTCCTGAGCAGACTGTTCCAAGTGAGGGAATGTCATTTCAGTTATTTGTAGTAATGAAACCCGTGCATTTGTTCGGAGACACCATATACATCTTTCCACATTCCCTACCTCCCACCCTAACCGAGGTAATGAATATCAAACTTGGAAAGGAAAAGAATGGAGCCCCCCTCCCTGCCCCAGCAGTTAAGGGCCAAAAAAATTAGCTTAAGTCGTTTCTCTTGACTCCAAATAAAATCTTGGACAAGATGGCAGTTACATTTAGAAGGATCACGGAACCATTTTTATTTGCCAGCATTCTGCTTTGGAGAGCTGATTTGTAGGTTAAAAATATGCAGTGTATGAAAGAGGAACTCATTTATTTCTTTCCTCTCTTGACTGACCTTGGGCCTTGATTTATCTCAAAACCAAGAGAATTTTCCTTTTGGTAAAGGAGGCTAATTCTTTCAGTTAGTTCTTGATAGCTCATGCCATCAAAAACAGTCTATATGCTGAATATCCAAAAATGCTCTGAAGTTAAGACAGGTAATGTGTTGTGGGGAGCAAAGAGGAAATGAGGGGGCATGAAATGAAAAGGAAGCTTGGAAATTAGGGGGGCATGTTGTCTAACTAACCGTACTTTTTGATAGGTTATAGAAGGTGAATCATTGGAAGATGGACAGATACTGTCCTTGTCACATATGGCAAAGGCCTCTTCTCTCATTCATGGCAACTGCCTCTAAGTCCCAGCGCAGTCCTGGCTGAGACTCTGGCTGACCTTCCTCTGACTCCGAGAGTGAAGGAATAGTAAGGTTCTGTGTCCTCCAAGCCAGGCCTTCCTCTGACCTCATGAACCTCTCAGCCTTTCTCCCACAATCCTCCAGTACAGCCTTGCCAGGGCTCTCGGTTTATTTTTTCAGGTGAGTAAACTCTGGATCGAATATTGGTCTCTCAGTTGCTTTTAATTAGGCTTCTGGGTTCCACTCTTTCATCTCGCTGAAGTGTGCGTCACTTTGCTCCAGCTAGCCGTGTTCCAAAGCCATGGGTTTGCTTTCATTCAGCTAATTGAAGGCACACAGGAAAGGAGAAATGGGATAATCCTGGTCATTGGCATTTTTTAGGGTTGTGATAAACCACACATTTTTAACAACAGAAAATCATTCAAAATGTTAACCTTGTAACCTCTTCCCTCAGGGAGCAGAATGCTGCTCCACTAAGCCTCCATAGTTAAGGTCACATGGGCTTCTCTGAGGCTCCTAGATGTGAGTAGAAAGCATGAATAGGGCAGGTGTGGTAGGATGTGACATAGAGTCCTTCCCTAACTTTCCCTTTCCAGTGTCCAGCAACCAGGACCCTTGCTGTTGAGAGATGTGCTTGCAGAATTCTGGGATGGGGGCTCTGCCTGACATTGCTTTACAACTCAGGGCAGATTTGTTAGCAGTGGCCCAGGGACTGAAAGCCAGTAGGCCAATGTGGATATCCCTTGACTTGTCGTGGGGGTTACACAACAAGGAACTCATCTTCCATTGTAATATCATAAATGGAAATGCGTTTACTCTACCTAGCTCATTGAGTATCCTGACCTAGTGATGCCACAGTGAGTCTATTAGTGGCTTCTGCTAGGGCCTGTGGGACTGACTGGGAGTTGCAGCTCACTGGAAGGGAGGATTGGATGCTTATCATTTACCTGATTTGTAAAGGCTCAAGGTTCATAGCACAGTTTATTACCTTGGTTGGCACTACCATAAAATTAGAAAATTTAAGTCATACAATTCCAAGTCAATGGTCATCCCTGTATGTTTTCAGTAAAGCTTTAATGAATTCTAATGTCTTTGTTTTCTTCTTTGGACCAAAATATATTAAAATTATATATCAATTTTTTGTGTATCACTCTTCTTTAATTAGCAAATTTTTGATTTTGCCAGGATGATAAAATTGGTTTATGCAGAAAAAAATGTTGAATATTATTTTATTTGAATGACTGGTGGAAAATATTATAAGTGTTACACAGAGATTCTTTCAAATTAGGGGAAACCGTATTCATTTGTTACCAAAAGAAAGAATCAAATCACACACACCCCACCACACACACACACACACACACACACACACACACACACCAGTAGCAGCATATATTCGACCTGTAGAACAATCCCAGCAGTCCCAGAGCCTTGCAGGTACTAGGCAAGCATGCTGTCACTGAGCTTCACATTTATTTTTTTGTATGTCAATATACAAGTCATCCCAGAGGATGAAAGAGTATAAGCCACCAACTTCTAATCAACAGAACAGAATCCTCAAGGAAATTCAAAATCTAGTCAGTTAAGGGTCAATCCAAATCCACATTATAGTAATCTCCATAAGCCAAATGGGGACAGTACTATCAATTCATTCAGAGTTGAAGGGATGGTTTGCCTAATTCCCAATAGGTCCCACAAGTCAGCAAGGAAAAGACCAATTCTCTGCAGATTACTGGGAGAATGATACATGTTAAGTAGTTTTTCATCACCAACAAATGCCTGAGATCCACCAACTTGAAAAGAGGGAAGATTTATCTTTACCTCATGATTTCAGTAGCATCAGGCCAGCCATTCTCCCACTTGACTTTAATAATGCCTTTGGGTCTTTGGGGAAGTAGGTCATCAAGGCAGAGCACATGACAGAGCAAGATGCTCACCTCAGGGTGCTCAAGAAGAGAAGAAAGAAATAGGAAGGGCTGAGTGCCAGTACCCCCTCATTCAAACACCCCCAATGACCTAGCTTCCTTCCACGGAGCTCTAAAAGTTCCATCACCGGCTGGGCACTCGGGAAGCAGAGCCAGGCGGATCTCTGTGAGTTCGAGGCCAGCCAGGTCTACCAAGTGAGTTCCAGGAAAGGCGCAAAGCTACACAGAGAAACCCTGTCTCGAAAAACAAAAAAAAGTTCCATCACCTCACCACGAACTGGGGAGGGAGGGTCAAAACTTTAACAGGTGAGTCTTAGGGACACTATAGATCCAAACTGTATAGACTAGAAAATTAAATACATGATATGATCAATTTCAGTCACAATGATTAAAATGTAAATAAAACTATTCCTAAGTTCCACTTTCCAGCTCCAACTTATTCTTAGAAAAATAACGTGATGACGAGGGAGTAAGACAGTCATTTCTAAAATCAGATGGGAAATGTGTTGAGTTCAACTTTTACAGGAAATTTATAAATATCTACTAAAATTATAGGTGTATATATACCCTTCTATCTCACACTATTTTCCTAATAACTTATTCTGCAAATATATCTTCCTTGAGGAAAGACTTTTGCTCTGCCCATCCCCAGCCCAGTTTCTATAATTTTAGAAGTAAGCATGTGTGCTATCTGAGCCCAAATTTATTGTGGGGAGTTAGGCTCTCCCTCCTTTAGAGCAGAGTATCTCTACAAATTACTTGGTATTTTCCGTACAAAAGGTTTGTATTCTTTACCAATTATTTATTCAATCATTTGTTTATTATCAGTTTGGGTTCATAGATATTTAATCCTTTTGCTTACAACCCAGTGATACTTTGTTTATTTAGTTGTGTTTTTGATGAAATGGGATTTCTTTGACATCTTGTGTATTTCAACTTAGAACCCAGTTATGTGCCCTGATTATTCTCTCTTTTTTACATGCTTGCATTATCATGTTGCAGTATTGTTTCTAGTCATTCATTGATTCAGGCACTGTGTCATGAGCCTTCACTGTGACAGGTGCTGGGTACATGGTACAGTGGTGAATGAACATACCATGTCTCTTTCCTTGGGAGTTGTCAATCTACAGCTTGACAAATTTATGATGAACATAGCATGACACGGGAAATCTGGAACAACATGAAGCACTACCACTCCCATCCTCAAGCAGACCTAATGGTCAAATGGGGGTGAGGCAAGCGGAAACCAGACTCAGGGAGACGAAAGGGGAAAGTAAGTGTTGTCATCCACCTTACTCTTGGGGGCTTAAGGATCACTCCAAGATCCTTAGTGATGCCTACCTTGCAGACAGCATCGAACTCTGTGAGCGACATTTGCTCCTGTTTGCAGAAACCTAGGGTAAATCATCACCTTTTACTCAAAGAGATTTATTTTATTTATTATACCTTCTCTTTGTTGTATGCAAGCTGCTAGACTCGTCACTCTCACACTTGAAGCTTACTCCTAAGGGAAATAATGGTTGCTTTAACATAGCTCTGCAACACCATGGTAGATGAGCTGGTAACTGAGACGGCTACTAAGTGACCAAGAGGTCACATAAAAATTAAGACATTTGAATGGCTTATTTCTGAAATTTTCCATTTAATGTCAGCTATAGGTGACCTAAACCATGGGAAATGGACTGAACAAGGCCACTCCAGTCATAGACAAGATGCTAACACCTATCTGGTTTTTATGCAGTGACGTTAAGGACAATTTTCTTGAGCTGGCACAGGAATAAATGATCTTAGAAATAAGTTCTGTTTGAACTAATATGGAACTGGGACATGAGAAAATTTCGGGGTATAGAGTGAGGTCAAATGTAGGTTTATTTTTGGTAGTATTTTTGAAGACAATAGACCTTATACGTAAAAGTGAGGAGGGGCCACATGACAGCTCAACATGTAAAGACACCTGCTACCCAAGCCTGGTGACCTGAGCTCAGTTCTGGGAATCAAAATCAAGATGGAAGGAGAGAACTGACTTCACAAAGTTGTCCTCTAACAAGAGTTCTGTGATATATATGACTCCCCAACACACACACACACACACACACACACACACACACACACACACCATCAATGCACACACAGTAACAACAGCAACAACAATAATAATAAAAATAAAAATTGAGGAAGATCATATGGCAAGATAGATGGCTACAGAAAGGGAGTTTCCCATACAACAGATGACACCCGGGCGGGGTGGGGAGGGGAGGGTAGATGCTAGAGATGATTCCTGTGAAGAAGCACAAGCCACATTTGTTTTAAAAAGGGATATACATCGTTAGGCTCCCATACAAAGGGAAGATATCCCTTATCCTAGAGACAAAATGACACAGAAATAATACACAGGAAGATGTGTGTAGGTTATATGCAAATACAGTTTTAGAAGGGAATTATGGATCCATGGACTTTGGTACCTGTAAAGGATCCTGGACTCCATGCCTCATAGATACTGAAAGAAAGCAATATTTTATGATTAGTACTAGACCTGCAATGAGAGAACAGTCTGTGTATGTTTTCTTATTATTGTAACAAACTCTCACAAGCGTGATGACTCGGAGCAATCCAAGACTACTGTGTCACTGCTATGGAGGTCAGTAGTCCACAGCAAGTATCATTGGGCCACAGCAAAGGTGTTCACAGAATGGTGTTGCCTTGGGAAGAATCCACTTCACACTTCCAACGTTTTCTAAATATACAAGTGTCTTTTGCTTGTGATTTACTTCATCAAAACTCAAGGCCAAAATCAGCAGTCTGAGTTCTCACATCCCATAATTCCTCCTCTACTCCCTATATCATGTCAAGTTGTTTCTCCCTCATAAGACCCTTGTGAGGATCCCGGAATGTCAGGACCCAGGATCAGCTCCACAGCCCTAGCGTCTTAACTTTACAGCTTCAAATCCACCTTTGCCATGTCAGGGGTCATGCTCACAGGCTGGAGGGACTAAGAAGTGAATGGACATCTTTGGGTCCTTATTCTGCCTTCTACTCATGGCAAACCAGTCAGTCTCTGACTTAATGAGGTCTAGCTGTGATCCCATTTCGAGCTAAGAAAAATTAGAAACAAGGGATGAAATGGCCCCTGAAGCCACAGGAAGGGCTATGATGTTTACCAATGTCATAAGTACTGATTTAAGATTTGAAGAGGCGAACATTTTATGAAAACACTTAAGATTTTTCTATTAAAAAAATACAGTGACAGACTCAAAAGAATGAAGGTCAAGAAAAAGCCAGAAGCCACTGTTTCCTCATTGTGTTTCCCATCTCTGTGACAAAATGCCCAACAACAGCCACCTGAGGAGAGGAGAGTTTACTCCCGTTTATGATTTGGAACTTTCATTTCAGTCCATTGTCGCAGGGAAGGAATGCATGGACAAGAGGCAGGGTCCAGGACAGAACCAGAAGCTTGTATAACAGGGAAAGACCTAACCATAGGGAGCTCATGCCCACCAAGGTCACCTACCTCCTAATGGCTCCACAGCCTTCAAAATGACACCTCAGGCTGAGGACCAAACATTCAAAGCATGAGCCTAGAGGTTCAAACTGTTGCAAACCCCAAGGCATCTATTGTGAGTTTAGTTCCGGACTTCTTAAACTGTGGGTCACAACCCTATGTGAGAATCACATCACTGAATTTAGGGGACAAAAACGTAGCAACAGCCAAAGGTTTCAGAACCCAGGACCAAAAATTAATTTCAAATCAAAAGCATAACTAATCCAGGATATTTCTGCACCATCTTCCCAGGTTGTGTTGCACCACTTCTCTGCATCCTTGATTCTAAATATACAGTGTGTGCACACTGCACTGCTCATGCCCACACACCAGCATTGCCA
Organism: Peromyscus attwateri; assembly: GCA_902168425.1. Classification (NCBI taxonomy): domain Eukaryota; kingdom Metazoa; phylum Chordata; class Mammalia; order Rodentia; family Cricetidae; genus Peromyscus; species Peromyscus attwateri. The sequence goes on from CABHPP010136942.1 coordinate 10,902, forward strand.
GCACACAGTGTGTGCACACTGCACTGCTCATGCTCACACACCAGCATTGACAGCACGCAGTGTGTGCACACTGCACTGCTGAGGTCCACACACAAGCATTGCCAGCATGCAGTGTGTGCACACTGTACTGCTCACGCCCACACACCAGCATTGCCAGCATGAAGTGTATTCACACTGCACTGCTCATGCCCACACACCAGCATTGCCAGCACACAGTGTGTGCACACTGTACTGCTCATGCCCACACATCAGCATTGACAGCACGAAGTGTGTGCACACTGCACTGCTCACACCCACACACCAGCATTGCCAGTAAAGCTTTTTTGTAATACTTTGGCCCAGTTTCAAGACTTCTGTAGACTATGAATGCTGGTGCTTTTACTATACATACAGAGTTCTGCTCTTAAAGAAATACGGCATTTTAATTATGTAGAATAGATACTGAATAGTTTCCTAATACCATTCTTCAGCTTGAAAGTATCAAGTTAGTGTGACCTTGGATTGTATCATTTTATAATGTCTCAAGATATGAAAAACACACTATTGTGTTTTGTTACTATAAGAATATTAATTCTTTTATATTCATAGGTGTACAGGTGCTGATGTGTGTACGTTTATGCACATGTATGTGTGAGTGTGCATATGTGAGTGTGTGTCTGTGTGTGTATGAGTGTGTGTATATCTGTGTAGGTGGGGCTGGATATGTGCATGTAGGCCAGAAGTCAACTTTGGGTATTGTTCCTCAGAAACTATCCACTTTGAGATTTTGAGACAGGATCCCCAATAAGTACCTGAAGTTCACCAACTAAGCTAGGAGAATTGGCCAGTGAATCCCAGCGATCTGCCTCCCCTCCTCCCCGAGCACAGGGATTACAGGTGTGCAGCACTGCGTTCAGCTTTTTTCAGGTAGATGTTAGGGTTTGAACTGGGGTCTTCACGCCTTGGTGGTAAGCACCAGACACACTGAGATACCACCCCAGCCCCTGAAATACCATTTCTTATAGATACTCGGCAGTGTCAAGGCTCAGATGTCCAAGTCATTAATACCACACACCGTGGAAGGAGAACTCTGTCACAATCAAAAGCTTCCCACAACGCCTTGGAAGATAACACTGGGCTGTGGCAGGGGTGGCGTGGCATGGGTGGAATCTACATTTAGTTGGCAAGGGTTTTCTTTGGTTTTGGGTTTTTGTTTGTTTGTTTGTTTTTGTTTTTGTTTTGTTTCGTTTTTTACAATAGTATTATTGTGTTAGGATAGTTTTGAAAGTTGCTGTTTGAATTGCCAACTTTCCATAAAAAAGATTGATGATTTTGGCATGGGATTCAGATAAAATTTTCAACAATTTCAAAAATGGTGCTAAATTTACTACTATTATTTCATACTATGTATTTATGCAAAAAGCTTTCTCAGTATTGACAATCACAAAATCAAAATATTGATCAAAGTCTATGTGGATCCCTTGGTTTTACCTTATATAAAAGGGGGGAAGAGTAGGCAATAAGGTGGTTTAGCAGGTTGAGAACACTCCCACCAAGCCAGATTACCTGAGTTCAATCCCTGGAGTCCATGTGGTGGAAGGAGAGAACTGATTCCTACACATGTGCTCATGTACACACACACACACACACACACCACACACACACACACACACACACAATGTTTTTCATAGGTTCAAGTTTCTCTATTCTACCCCTGCCATCACTGAGTATGTGTGTTCCATAAAAGTATAGAAAGCTCTTCCTTGTGTCTGAAGCTCGTCTCCACTCCGTCTGTGTGGTAAATGAACTTGGACACCAGACTCTTGATGTTTCAGGGTAACTAAAGGAAACTATGTCATAGGAGGAGGCTTATTACTGACACTGAGAAAAAGGGGCTGAGAGAAACAGAGAGAGAGAGCACCCATCCGCGTCTAGGTTCTGTGGCAGCCCCTCTGCTGCTCTTTAAAGCCCTCTGGGAAAATCCAGAGCTACCAGTGCTTCTTGCGTACACTTCATGTAACTCCCTGCGAATCAAGTGAGATGCTATTTTGACAGGCACACAAAATAGAGCATTTTTACTTAAGGAAAAAAAAAATGGGAACACATCACCCTTGTGCTGCGTGCCCTCAACCAAAGGAGACAGATTTTTCATGAACCATTGGAAGGCACTGGGATTTAACTGCATTAGTGTGGTTTCCCTTTGGTAGCTATGGTGCCTGGGACCTGGGAGTTAGCGTCACACTAATGGGCTCCAGCTGAGATAGGTGGAAGACTGGCACACAACAAAAACCCTATGCAGTCAAAACGGCAGTCTGTCCTAGAGGGTCGTTAGTGTATAGGTCAGTAAGTGTGGTAAAGCCACCCTTCCGTGGAAGATCTGAAAGAGATGTGAATGGTAATCTGCCCCACCCTACAATTTTCTGACTGGAGCAGCTGGGGCCCAGAAGGCTCAGGTGACTGGCTGGGGCTGTGCTGTAGTTAGTGGCAGAGCCAGGATGTGTCTGGGACCGATGACTCATGTCAGGCTTTCCTGGGCTCTGAATTCAGCAGAGGAAATGCTTTGTTTTCAAAGCTATGGTTTTTTTTTTTTTTCTTTCAAAACTGAACTTCCTGCATCTATAGGGAAAAATAGCACTTTTGGGAGAATGTGGTCAAAACAACAACAACAAATGTGATCATATAAACACAACATCACTGAAGAATTCGATGATGTTAGAAGGACAATAATAGGAATTGAGGAGGAGTATTTTTAAAATGTAGAAAACATCCCAGGTGGAAGTTAGCGTTTACATATGCAAATGCTGTGCTTTCTCAAATTCATGTCTTACATGTCTAAGAGCTATACCTTCTCTATCCTTGTCCCACTCCCTAGCCACTGGTGTCCAATCCCACACCCCCATTCCCCTTCAAATCACAGGTTTCAGGTATGCCAACAGTGTCACACTCACCAAATGTGCCACTATTCCCCCACCCCTATATACATCACACAAACAGCTGTCCCTTTGTATCCTCAGAGGATCAGAGAATTCAGAATATCAGGCTCTGCCTATCCCCTACATAAAACGCAATCGTGTTTTATGTAACCCACCACCTATTCCTGTATCTTTAAAACCATCTCTGGATGACTTGTAATAACTAACACATTGTGAATATTGTGTAATTAATCCTACTGCATTATGTAGGGAATAATGGCAAGGGAAGGTTTGTACATGTTCAGTGAAGATGCAGTGTCTGGCTAGGAAATATTTTCTGTGCTACATTTGTGCAGACCCAAAGATATGAAGGACCAGCTATTCTCACCACTCTTCATTGATGCATCCCTGTCATACCCGTTTAATATCAGTCCAAGCAACATCTCCTGGGTGCATCCTTCCACGACCCACAAGCAGAATTTATTAATCCCTGCTGCATTGCCTTGTTGTACCCATGGTGACTTCGACTATAGCACTTGGAGCCTTTGATTACTGTTATTTGATTACTAATGTTCGTTGTTCCCTATATGATATAAGGATGGGTTTCGAGGCATGTCTGATAAAGAAATGAATGCATGAAGGTCTCTGGCTTTAGCTCAGAGCAGAAGCCATGAAAAAGAAATCCCTGTTAAACAAGTAGCACTTATAAAGGACAAAGTTCAATTTGAGGACACTTGACATTTAAAGACCATTGTGCTCTGTTTGGCCCTGGAGAATGTGGGCATTTGGGGAGTCTAAAGGTAATCAGGGCACTGTCACCCTCAGGCATTTTAACTGGAGTTGAAATCCAGAGGAAGTGAGTCTGGGGACTTTCTCATCCTTTGTTCTTTCCAGTCATTTAATATCATTGTATACGTCATGCAGCAAAACTGTGCCAAACACAGAAGCTGGGAGAAATGGTCTGTCACAGTGAAGAGGGTCTAGGCATGATACACACGGTGGAGTTTGCTAAATCCCACAGTGAGCTGAAGACCGCCCATGCTTAGGGAATTCCTTGGCTCCATTTGAAGGTATGCAAAGTAATATTTCTTCTACACCTTTGATGAGAGGCTAAGTGGTTAAGTCTATAGACACTGATCAAAGACTAACTTGGGTCCCAAGCCCAACACTGCCACCTGCTGATAGGTGACATTGGTAAGCCTCCATTTCTTCCTCTGTGGGAGAAGGGGAGAAGGAAGGTTATAACTGTGAGTGTGCAGAACACACATGTGAGATGTTAAATGCTCTGCCTGTCATACACAAAGGTCTAAAATGTTGAAAGCTGGTGAGGGTGCTCTTGTAATGGTCATGACACTGAATTTTCCTATTTCTGAGAAAGTTGCTGGCTTGACCAGTTGTAGACAAATGCAGCATGTATGTGACACACATTTAACCAAGGTTACTGAAATGTGAAGAAAATCGCCCTTTTCCTACAAATGGTAGTGTTTGTCTCAGTTAACAAAAGTACATGTAGAATCCATTTGGTCGCTGTTGTGGTTTGGATATAAAACATCCCCTATAGGCTCAATGTTTGAACACTTGGTGAGGCCATTTGGGAAGGTTATGGAGCCTTTGGAGGTGGAGCTTTGGTGGAGAAAGTACATTGCCAGAGGCAGGTTTTGATGTTAGATACCCTGTCCTCACTTCCTGTTCTTTCTCCGCTTTCTGTGTACAGATGGCATGTGAGCAGCCAGCTTCTGGACTGCCCACCCTGCCTAACATTCCTGCTGCCATGTCTTCCCCATCATGATGGACTGTGCCTGCTGGGGAACTGTGAGCCAGAATGAATCCTTCCTTCCTTAAGTTGCTTTTGTCAGGGAATTTTGTTACAGCAGCAGAAAGGAGACTAATACAGTCACCTAAGTGACAAACACTAATCTTATTATTATGTCAAGCATTTGCTGTATGTTACTAGGTGAACGGTGCAAAACTGGAAATGCTGCACACAAAGTGATCCCAACCATGAAACATTCTGGGAAACACAAAAGTATAAAAGCAGGAAAACTGTCAGCGATGACAAGGGTTTCGAGAGAGGGAGGGATGAGTCTGTGAACATAGCAGACATCCAGGGCAATAACCTACAAGACACCACACATTTATCAGACCCTATAGAGTTACAACATGGAGACTGAACCAAAGAGAGAAGCCCAGAGCAGTTAACAATGGTGCATCAACACCTGATCCTTGTGTTAGTCAGCCTTGCATTGTTGAGCCAACTAATACGAGAAAGGGTTTATGGGGGCTCATAGTTTTAGAGGTTCTAAGCCACGCTTAATTGTCTCTGTAACTTTGGCAGGGAAGAATACCATGGTTGGGAGTGTGCAGCAGAGCAGCCTGCTTCCCTCACAGCAGCTGGGAAGAAAAAAAGAAAAGGAAGAGACCAGGATATCAGAATCCATTGTAAGGCCACAAGCTTCAGTTACTTAAAATCTCCCAGTAGACTCCACCCCTTACAGCCAATAGTGCCAAGCTGGGAACCAAGCCTTTACCACATGGGCCTTTCAGGAACACTTAAAATCCAAACCATAGACCTTCTCAACTGTAACAAATAAGATACACTAATGAAAATGTGTTAGTTGAGGGAACTTGTGGGGGCAGGGCAGAGGGTGTGTGAGAACTCCCAGTACCTTCCAGCCAACCCTTCTGTCGATCTTAAAATTGCTCTAAAAGTAGTACATTATTTGTTTCAAACTGTCCCAATTCTAGTAGGATCTCAGATTCTACAAAGGAGCAATAGATTGCTCTTTGCAGTGTAAAGGGCAGTGGAGTCTGCAGCCTTCTTTAGCTGACAATAATCTGACTAAAATGAGTCAAAATACATGGATGAGCATGAAGCTTTGTAGTAAAGCATTTGCCTATCACATGGAAAACCCTGAGTTGAGTCTTTAACACTACAGAGAGAGAGAGAGAGAGAGAGAGAGAGAGAGAGAGAGAGAGAGAATAAAACCACTATTCTTAAGTCTGAACAAGGAAGATTCCCCAAGATTTCACCTTAAAACAGAAAAAAGTCTAAAGGAACACGTCAAAGACTTTAACCATAACCTAGCACTACATAATATACAAAGATTGGTGAATGGGTTCAGACAGGCTGTATGGATAGCATTTGGAGGGATTCTAGCAAGTGTGTATGTAGCATGATACAGTGACTTTGACACAAGGCTTCATTTCCAAAGGCCTTGTATTCCCCAGGACATTGGGGCAAGAACACATGCTTTGTCCTCTCTATGGTATGCCAGTCTCTTAAATGACAGTTTTACAAAGACTTTGCAGATCTCAAGTGGTAAGATTTGTTCCTGCAGAGCCTGACCTCTACCCCAAACAACAGACTCGGTGCAGGTGCTCACTGCTCAAGTGGAGAGAAGAGGAAGGACACAACAACCACCATGGGCCCCATTTCTGGAAAGTTCACTGATAGCAGGAGACAGTTTCATTCATAAAAGCTACTCTGGAGTCAGGTGGAAGAAGCCCCCTTCTTGGCATGGGAGTGATGGGGAGCAAGCAGAAAGCACTCCATCCAGTAAGGAAAAGGTTGATACTTAGTGCGTGGATTACCTGGAAATGGCCTTTAATCCTTTACAGCATTTTAGGCAGAATAATCTGCCATGTTTTTACAATTAGCATAGTCTTTCTCCTCAGAGAACAAAAGCAAACTTTAGTTAATGCCTCTAACCCAAATCACAATTTTGGTAATCGACATACTTCCCTTTCTCTTTGTACCGACCATTAGAAAGATACTCACCCCTGAGCTATTATCTCAAAGCAGTCATCACCAGCATCACCAACATGTGCTACGTGCCTGGAAAATGGGGGGACCAAGCCAAACGGTATTTGAAAGTACCTAGGAAGGGCTCTGCCTCTAGAGCACACTTACTTAAGGTCCACAAATCATTTCCATCTGAGGAAGGGTGGGGGTTGACGTGACAGGAGGGGATGGGGTCAGCCAGTAATCTGATCTCAAAGAAAATTGTCACAATTACCACCTGTGCTGGTGGTCTTGGCCCAAGTTCACACTGCCTGGGAAGAGGGGCAGACTCCACAGCTCTCCTTCTAGGCCTTGGAGGTGTAGCTGTTATGGCTTCAGGGCTGTCTGCAGTAGCAAAGCATAGAGGTCAAGCATGCCATCCATGTGGGAAGAGCAAGAACAGGATGGGAAGACCCCAAAGCTACTCACCCAATAGCCTCACACATTTCAAAGGCTACTAGGGCAGGTAAAAGTCTGGCCATGCTCTACATACGTCTCCCTGTCACTCAGTTCAACACTAAGTACTGCTATGAAGGGTTGTTACAAATGATGTTATGGTCCAGAACAACTTCACCTTAAAACAGAAAAATTGCCTGTGGACCTGACTGGATTACATGCATCCTTTGAATCTGGGTAAGAGACACTAGCTGAAAAGGCTCAAAGACAAAAGATGCAGAGGAAAATCCAACTCATCCTTAGAAGATGGAGGGAGATGTCTTAGAGGGGTAAGCAGTTGTCAGAAAAGCATGGGGACCAGAATTCAAATCCCCAGAACACATGTAAAAAGCTGGATGGAATTGTGGCCAAGCCCAGGTGGGTAGCCAAAATAGGGTGAGCTCCAGGTTCAGGGAGAGACCCTGCCTCATTGTTCAAGGTGGAAAGTGATATGGAAAGGCATGTGACATCAGCCTCAGGTCCCCACTCTTGTATGTGCATACAAATGCATGCACATCACATTTGCGCAATTACGTAATGCAAACACATATTCATGCACATTACTTACACACACACACACATACACACACACACACACACACACACACACACACACACACGAGGGAGTGTTAAAAAAAAATGATCAGCCGCCGGGCGTTGGTGGCACACGCCTTTAATCCCAGCACTCGGGAGGCAGAGGCAGGCGGATCTCTGTGAGTTCGAGGCCAGCCTGGGCTACCAAGTGAGCTCCAGGAAAGGCACAAAGCTACACAGAGAAACCCTGTCTCAAAAAAAAAAAAAAAGATCAGCCATGGTTTAAATCTGCAATATTCTCCAGAGGTTGAAGTTTTGAATGCTTCTTCGCAGCTGGTCATGCTATTTGAGCAGACTGTGAAACCTTTAGGAGGTGGGGCCTGGAGGGTACTAGTAAGTCTCCAGGAGTGATCCTTTAAGATAGTACCCAGCCCCTAATCATGGCCACTCCCTGCTTCCTAGCCCAGTTTGATGTGAGGGGCCTCTGCTATGTGCTCCCACAACAATGAACACACCTTCCCACCGTGACGGACTGAACCTGAGCCCAGGTAAGCTTTCCCTCTTGGAAGCTATCAGGAATTCACCACAGTGCCACAAAGGAACTAATACAAGTCATGAGGAGCAAGACGATTGGGGAAATGGGGCCTTCAGTTCTACAATGACAGGCACTGGGTTCTGTCCACAGTGTAAAGGAGATGGAAAGATGCTTTCCCCCAAAACCTCCGAAGGACTCAGCTCAGCCCATATCTTGACCTCAGCTTTTACTCAGAACAAAAGCCCAGCCCTGCCATGCTGTGGACTCTGTGAGCTGCAGAAATCTAGTCCTGCACATGTGTTGCTTTGAGTTAGGAAGGCTGAGCCATCCATCACTCGACAGCAAATGCCCATTAGCTGCTTTGCCGGCATACTCTTAGCCCTCCTAACCTTCAGGTTCTAAATCCTCCGCTTAGACCAACCAGTGATACAAAATATTTAAAAGAAAACATTTAGGTTTTACTGAACATGTGAAGACTTATCTTCATTATTCCTTAAATAATCCAGTATAACAAGATTAATGTTCCTGGTACTACATATTGTAAGTCAGCTAGACATGATTTAAAGTGCAGAGAAAGCTCTGGGTGGGTTCTATGCAAACATTTATTTATTTCACACATGGGACTTGAGCATGTGTGGATTTTGGTGTCCTTTTAGGATCCTGGAACCAGTGTCCCATGGAGACCAGGGGCCATTGTGTGTGTCTTTCCCTTCTGTCTCACTCACTATGATGTATTCATCTTTTAAATTACTTCGATAAAAAAGAAGCAAATAAGAAAAAAATTTTAACTCCCTAAGTTTTAAAAAAAAATCCTTTGCATGTTTTAAGGTAAAATAATATGTATTTAACAAGTTTTTGGTGATTAAGTCTGTAATAGCCAAACAGCTTGGTGTCTGCGTACAATATAGAGAGCTACTCGCAGAGACGTGGGTAGCGCTCCACCATAGCACCCAGCAGCTTCTGCTTCTGAGGCAGGAGAGCAAGGCAAGAGCCTGAGGGAGGTCGGCGAGGCATTCAGAGAGTCGAAAGAAACATCCAATCAAAAGTCAGTCACCAAAATAAATGATAATATTTAGTTATAGTGAAACACACAGTATAAACTATACTAAGTGTGCAGTTCAGTGATAGTCAGTATATCCGTAGTATGGCCCAGACACCATTCCCATCATCTCCACAAGCTCCGTGTTCATGAGGCACTACCTCCCTAGATAAGGAGCATTTATTTATTTGTCTGATTGTTTTTAGAGAGGGGTTTTCCATGCAGCTCATGCTGAACTTGTTCCTGGAACTTGTTCCATAGCTCAGACAAGCCCCAAACTTACATGGTCCACCTATCTCAGCATCAAGAGTGCTGGAATTACAGTTAAACACCACCATATCCAACACAGATGATGTTTTTAATTAGTATCAAAGCAATATTGAACAGGAGGTATAAAGATTTCCCATACATTCCTATCCCCCACAATTATAGTCATCCCCTCGTTAGCACACACCCTATGGTACATGTGTTAAAAGTGATGAGTCTACATAGATATATCATCATCACCAAGCTCACCAGAGTTTACATAAGCATTCACTCTGGGTGTTGTAGGTGCTCGGATTTGGACAAATGCATAGTGGCATGTGTCAGTCACAATAGGATCACACTGAGTAATTTCACTCTGAGTAATTGCTTAAGCCTCTCTCTCTCTCTCTCTCTCTCTCTCTCTCTCTCTCTCTCTCTCTCTCCCTCCCTCCCTCCTTTTATTTTTCACTATTTCCTTCCTTTTGTCCTTTCCAGGGTGATATTTTTGTTGGAATTACATAGTATGGCTATATCAGACTGGATTCTTTCACTTAGCAACATGCATTTAAGTTTTCATATGAAAACTTTTTTTTTCTTTTCAGTATTTGAAATGAAACACAGAGCGTGTTGCACAAGCTGGGCAAATGACTTACCAGGAAGCAACACCTCAAGCCCCAATAACTTTTAAGGAGCAGAATGAATGCAAAGAAATCCAAGGAAAAATGACCAGAATGTAAGTAAGAATGTAAATACTGGGTCCCTGTGCATGGCACTCACTTTCTGATAAGGTCCTATCTCTGTCCTCATAAAATTGGGGCATCCTCCTTTGATTATTTGTTGCCAACATATTTTCCTTATTTTAAATCAGCTGTGACAGTCTGGGAATAGTCTTTAGGCAACATGGACACTGCCTAAGAGTGGGGTACATTCTTTCTCATTCCCACCCCTCCCCTGCTGGACACTTCTGGGAAGTTCCTAGGTGGTGGGTGGTGTAGATTACAGCTGAGAAATTAGCTCAGATCATGCAAATAAATAAGAGGAATAGGGAATCAGCATGGGGCTCTGTCCTGGCTTCCAGCACAAGCTCCCATCCCTGTTTCCAGAGCTTTTACTGGCATGACTTCAAATACCTTCGCCCTGAATCTCAGCAGTCAAGTGCCTGCAGGGCTGAGAGAATTGCTTAGTGGCTAGGGAAAAAGGCAAAGCCTGGCGCCCTCACCAGCTGGCTCCCCTTTCTAGCCTTCTCCTCACCCACAGGGTGCTGTGAAGCTGGGATCAAGTGGCTGCAGGCACTGGCAGGTGCTTTTCCTCCCATAACAAGGAAGGACTCAGATAGGTGACCCCTCCGGGAAGGCAGCCAGAGAGCCTCTCCCCTGGGTGCTGTGTGGGCAGCTGGGGTCTCACCTCTCAGATGAACCAGTACATGGGAAGAAAGGTGCATTGGAGGCTGATGCAGGGAGGGACCTCAGCAAATGTCGCTCTAATCTCCCTTGTACGGAGGATGGTCTCTACAGGCTTCTCTAACATTAGACAGTAATCTGGTCACTCTTTTGGGATTCATGGGTGAAGAAAGGAATGCTGCAGGTCTCACAGAAATTGCTGTGGAGAGGTGGAGAGAAAGCTAAGGGGTAGAGATGGGGCAGGACCAGAGAAAGGACAGAGGAGCTTGAACGCCACTTGCAGGCACCAGAGTAACAGACATTTGGATGTGGCCCAACAGTGTGTTTAGGTGCCACCACAAGCCCTTGGGTCTTAAGAGATAAGACAGCATGATTCCGTTCTCTGGGGGAAAGGATGGAATGTTCTAATATAGACCAAGCTTAGACCCGTGAACACGGGTGAGAGGCAAACACTCCAATGTTTGTCCAACCACTATGCTGGTCCTCCCACATCTGTCCTGGATGGGCCAGTTTCAAAGAGAACGTCATCACGGAGCTCCTGGAAATGGCTCAGCTGATAGAGCAGGGACTGATCTGTAAGAGTCTTAGCGAGGTGATGGCTAGGAATTGTGTATCCCCCAATTGTCTATGAGTCTATACCGAGAGGTAACAGTCCCAAGAGTCTTAGCAAGGTGATGACTGGGAATTGTGTATCCCTCAATTGTCTATGAGTCTATACCGAGAGGTAACAGTCCCTCCTGTTACTGGCTTTGTCAGCCATTCTCCAGAGCAGCCTCTCTGCAGAAAAGGGACAAAAAGACTGTATTTGGAGTATCTGATTAGAAGCAAGCCTCAGTGCTTGGGCATTTCACCAGATTCTCTACATAAGCTTTATGTCTGCTGCAGAGATTGGATAAGCCCTTTTGAGTTTAGCGATGAGAAAACCAGGCTCAGTGACCGGAGTCTCCGTCATAGTCAATAACTGCAAATAGAGATAGACAGAGCTGTGTATGGGGTGCTTGCCCTGGCCAATGCCCTTCACTGGCTGACCCAGAAAAGATGAATTTCCCGGAACAAACCAGATAGGGATCCCAGGCCCTACGTGCTTTGTGAATCAAGTCCAGTCAAACAGTACGTGCATCAGTGTTTGAACACTTCTTGTGAGAAATGGAATGCTTTGGTTGGTTGATTGGTTGTTTGTTTTTACCCAGGGCCACACAAACGTTAAACAAGTGCTTTACAACTGAGCAATATCCTCAGCCCTGGAATGTTTTCAGTTATGGATATTGCAGTTTGTGTAGGATACAATGAAAAGGAAAAGTTGGGGTTTGGGTTCTTTTTTTCTATAAATGGTCATTAGAAGACTCTTGGGGTCCAACTCTAGCTAGCTCCTCCTTCAAGGACAATGAGAAACAGTGCAGTTTCATACCCCACCGTGTTCTGTCTGTCACTCTGTCCCCAGTGTGCCCAAGGTCAGAAGGCATGAAACTGAAAGCAGATCTCCTTTGAAGCATACACAAACGATGTTTGTGGGAGTCATCAGGAACCCACACTCCCTGCTCCTATCCCCAATGTCAAACCGAGTTTCCTGATGGCATGATTCTATCCCCGGTATTGCTACAGGCCACAGTGTTCCTCTGGAGGGTAGGAGTGAGCACTTACTGGAACCTGGAATGCCTGAGTTTCTGTTTGAAAAGCCTAGCTCCTGAGAGGTCAGAGTACAACTCCCCTCTTCTTGTTCAGCAGCTTGGCTTGGAGCTAGGACATCCAAAGAGGTCTGTATATAAACCCTCCTTCACATGTTGGTTTGTCCTTCAATGGAGGGGACACCAGGCTGCCTCTCTTTACTTGTTTTAAATAAATAAATAAGTTGAGAAAAGCAAATACGCACCCTGGCTCTACACCATCTATTTTGCTACGTAAAACTTTTCTGTGGAATGATCTATCAGTGCTACCAAATGACTTCTCTTCCTGACTGAACTTCACGGGAAGGGAAGGGAAGCCGGGCAGACCCGCAGGTGTCCACCATTTCCTCTCACTGCACAGGCGCCACACAAAAACAAACAGCACTGAACACACCCTCGGAGCTGCATGGTTGTCCTCACTTGTCACGGTCTGTGTGACTCTTTTGCTATGTCTCTACCGCATCCCGAACCTCTAGCTGTAATTTTCCCTTTTCCTTAGATTTTCTGTTCTTTTGAACTTAGGAAATGTCAGTGGTTTGTCTCAAGTATCTTTGGGCACGGACAAGACTTTTTTTTTTCTCTTTCTCTTTAGAGTCAGAGCAGGAAAGGCCATTCAGCTTATCTTGCTCACTTCCTGAAATCCAAACAACTCTCAGAAAACTACCTCACACCCTATTCATTCAAATATGTCTCTGCCCTTGGACGAGAGAGTCCGAGCCATTTCAACTTGACAAAAATGTTTGGAACTGGTTTGAAAAGCCTCCATAGACTTTGAGAAGTAGTCTAGAAAGTCTGAAGCAAAAATTGGTGTGGTTAGTTCTCTCCTATGGAAACAATTTAGAAAAAAAATTTCTTTCTTCAGAGAATGGCACCCCAGTTGGCTGCCCAGAGCTTCCCAGTGGACTGACAGTTGATATGTTCAAACTCTGCCCCAAAGACTTTGTGTCCACTGAGTGGGGGACGTCTGCTTATTCTCACAACTCCCCTTGTCCTAGCTGAGAAATGTGCTTGGAGATTTGTGTGTGATGGAACTGTAAGGTTTTGAATAAATCTGTTTGCCTTCAATCAGATCAAATGCATTTTAAAATCATTAGAAGAACATTTGGGTTCTCAAATCTTTAATGGGAAAAAAGTAAGAATTCTAATGCAAACCTTTCTGTCTTTAAAAAAAAAAAAACTGTTAGCACTCAGATAGGTCATCTGTGCAAACCAAGTACGTTTCCAAGCACAGTGTATGTCTTGGCCAATGATCTATGTCCCTTCTTCAGCTCTCTTCCAGCTCTGCCGGGGAACACAGAACTGTCGAGGGAAATACACTGTCAGGGCCCAGGTTCAGAATGTGGGCATGAACTACTTTCTCACTTGACAGGACACTGAGACATACCTGCACACTTGACGATGTACCAAGACAGTGTGGTCTTGGGAACATGGCGGCGGTGTGGGTTTGTGTGAGTCAGTGCCTAAAGCATGGCCGTTATGACTGCTAGTAAGTCTCTCCAGTCATGCCTCTGAATCCAGAGATGAGCAATGGACGCTCTGCCCAGTTCGTGCCACCAGGAATCTGTTGGTTGTTATCAGCTGAGACAGTGGATGTCTTCATCCATCAGCTCTCACTGCTCATGTGGAAACCCTTCGCCAACACTCATCAGAGGAGCCAGCCTCAGAGTATGGGAAAGTTCCATTACCAAACCACTGGATTTGTAGTCATATTTCATTGTCAGAGTTAAAAATAAAACCCAGTCACCCAAAATCATGACATCTCATTCTTTTCATTAGAATATGATTATTTACTAGTTTTGAATAAATTCCAGTGGCATTTCACTCACTACGTTGCTTTTATAAAGACTTACTAAGAGAGCCATCAAGGCAACCCTTTTTAACCCTTTAAGTAGCTTATTATTTTTTACTTATTTTTGCCTTAGTGATGGTGTTTTATTTTATATTTTGCTTTTTATTGAAAATAGTTTTTTTCTCACATCATATATCCTGATGACAATTTCCCTTAACTCTTTTCCTCCCAGTTCCTGCCCACTTCCTCTCCCATCCAGATCCACTCCCTTTCTGTCTCTCATTAGAAAAAAAAATAGGTTTCTGAGAGATAATAAGAAACTATGGTAAGATAAAACAAAAACCATCACATTGGGGTTGGACAAGACAATCAAAGAGAAGGAAAAGAGCACAAGAGAAGACACAAGAATCAGATTGTTTGCACACTCAGGAATCCCATAAAAACACTAAACTGGAAGCCATAATATACACCCAGAAAACCTGGTGCACACCCGTGCAGGCCCTGTGCATGCTGCCTCAGTCTCTGTGAGTTCATTGAGATTTGCTCATGTTGATTTAAAAGGCCTTTTTTTCTTGGTGTCCTCCATCCCCTCTGGCTCTTAGATACTTTCTGCTTCACCTTCTTTGGGGTTCCCTGAGCTCTGAGGGGAGGGATTTGATGGAGACATCCCATTTAGGGCTGAGTGTTCCAAGGTCTTTCCCTCTCCCCACATTGTCCAGTTGTGGGTCTCTGTATTTGTTACTATCTACTGCAGGAGGAAGCTTCTCTGATGATGGCTGAGCAAGGCATTGATCTATGAGTATACCAGAGTGTCATTAGGAATCAATCACTTTATTGCTACCTTTTAATTTTTTTCGGAACAGTAGTATTTGGTTTTACCCTAAGTCTCTGGACTATCAAGTTTCTGGTCACTCAAACAGTGTTGGGTGTGGGTTCCACCTTGTGGAGTAGACCTTACATCAAGTCAAATATTGGTTGGTTACTCCTGCAAGCTTTGTGACACCGTTGCCTTAGAATATCTTGCAGGCAGGACACCATTGTAGATCAAAAAGTTTGTGGCTGGGTTGGTGTTTATGTTTCTCTTTTGGTAGCATGCAGAGTGCCTTCCTATACCAAAGACACTAGAATGTGGGGTGAAGGCTCCAGATCAACTTCTCCATGTTCGGTGAGTTGTGTAAATGTTGTTTTCAGCAATAGGGCCTGGTTGTCAGTTTGTGGAGCCTTGGCAACCGCTTGTGTTGTTTGGGGATTCCCATGGGACTCCTTTGGCCAACAAGATGTAACCCATTTCTGATACTGGCTGCTTCATTTGGTGGCAAGAAATGGCCAGTTGGAACCCTGTCTCTTCATTATTTGGCAATATCATTTAGCTTGCCTTCATATATGTGTATATTTTAGGAAACTCTACTGTATTAGGTGTCCATACTACTCTTCAAATAGCCCTTAATTTTAGCTGTCTCTCCCCATATTCCCTCTCTCACCCTCTGCCCTTGATCTTCCCATACCAGGCCCCTTCCATCCATCCATATATTCTATTTCCCTTTTTTAATAAGATCTATATGTACCTCTAGTCCTTTACTCTATACATAACCTCTGTGGTTCTATGGATTATAACTTGGTTATCATCGACTTAACAGCTAATATCCATATGTAAGTGAATACATACCATATTTGTCTTTCTGGGTCTGAAATACCTCAATCAGGATGATTTTTTTTTCTAGTTTCACCCATTTACTTGATGGCATAGCTTATTTATTTATTTTTGGTGCTGGGGATTAAACTCAATCTTATGCTAAGCACATGCTCTCCCACTGACCTACACCTCCAACTCAGCACATTTATTTTTCACTTTAACCATTTGGGTTATATCCCCCTTCCACCCCCGCACGGGATACATTGGGAAACCCTCAACTATCTTAGAAATTAAAACATGATAAATTCAAAACAGCTGTGCAGAATAATACCTGCCTATAATCCCAGACAGTTGGGAGGCTAAATCAGGGAGATGAAATCATTCCAGGCCATAGAAGTTTCATCTCTACTGGCTAGGTGTCATAGTTCTGGAAAGTTCTATGAATGTTATTATCAGAGGGGGAAAGTGATCAACAGTCTGACCCAGCTACAAACACTGTGAACTACAATGATTGGCCTGGCAAGATACACCCACCAGTGCAACTGTGCTACAAATGTTGTTAGAGCAACGAAACATGCTCCGATCGGATTGAAGGCTTGCTTCGCAGGATGGAACCCATACCTGGCACTGTTACTGGGACCAAGAACCTATGGCCGGCCAGTAGGAAGGGAGAATCAACTACTATTATTCTGCTAAGTGGTTATATAAACTGGCTTATTGTTCTAGCCATAGAGTAGCATATCTCTCACCCTAAGCTTCTTCCTGTAGTAGATGGCAGTTAATACAGAGACATACAATTAATTAACATCTAGAACTTAAGAGACCGCAGGGTGCTCAGACTGAAGTGGAACATCTATATCAGACTCCTTTCCCAACGGCTCAGAAATCATCACTGAAGAGGGAGTGGAGAAACTAGAAGAGCCAGAGGCGGTGGACGACTGCTACTCCTGGACACACATGAACTCACAGCAATTTCACAGCATGTTCAAAACCTACCCAAGTTCAAGCCAGGCAAAATCCCAGCATGGAGGAGAGGTTAACGCAAAGGCACACCCCTCCCTGAGAGCTATCAGCAATTGATATCTGTGGAGAGAAGGTGAGTCAATTTTCTTTAAGGGTGTGGCTCCTGGTAGGTCAACCAAGCTCCAGGGTAGATAATCACACCCAAGAGTATTTGGGCAGAACAAATTGGTCTCCATGTGTTTAAAAAAGAGGACACAAAATTGCGTTGGTGGGGGCTTGGATGTAGATCTGGGAGGAGATGGTAATGGGATCAATATGAGTAAAATATATTTATGAAATTTCCAAAGAATAATTGAAATATTTTTAAAGAATTATAAAGTCATAAATTACCCCCTGCCCCAAAATGAAAGATTCTCAGGTCAGGCTGTGGTACACAGAAAGTTCAAGGCCAACTTAGGCAACTTAGTGAGACCCTGTCCCCCGCAAAATAAAAAACAAGCTAGGAAATAGAGCTCAACAGAGAGTTCTTGCCTGGTACACAAGGCCCTGGATTCAATCCTAATAATGAAAGAAGACAATTCCTGTTCATTTTTAATTCTACAGGCCAGTGGCATGAAGTGTGTGTGTGTGTGTGTGTGTGTGTGTGTGTGTGTGTGTGTGTGTGTG
>CABHPP010136942.1:29683-40799 GCA_902168425.1 Peromyscus attwateri
TCCCTTCCTCCCTCCCCCCACCAGCATGTCCCAAAGGGAGATTTCCTGGGAACATCTGCCACAATTTCTGTATTTCAGAGTTTCCATTGTCTTTGGTTCTCACTGTGGGTGATTTGGCCAGCCTGGATGTACCTGACAAGGTCTGTGGACATTTGTAATTGTCACAAAAAAAGGGGGTGAGTACTCATGCATCTAGTGGGTAGAGTCACGGACACTACAATCATCCTCTAGTGTATAGGTCAACCCTTCCTCAAAGCTTCTCTGTCCCCAGTTGCCAAGAACACCAAGGCTGAGACACTCCAGTGTTGGGATTATTGCAGAGGGCATTGTGAAGAAGAAATGGAAACGCAGACAGGTACTGGGAAGAAAGCAAGGCATCCATCTCTGAGTAGTAACATAGACACCGGAACGGTTCATGAAATGTCCGTGGGTGGCAAGAGCTCCTGAAAATGGATTAGGGGACCAGAGAGCTACTGTTTATTTGAGTTTGAACCTACAAAATGTAGTGAGCCTGTAAGACGTTGTGGCTGCGGTGGTGAACTGACTGGAGCGCTTGGGGGTATGCTGAATCTCCTCTAAATGTGTCAGCAGCCTTCTCCCACCCTGACAATGCAGCTGAGATGATAAACTAAACACGGTGGATGCTACGTAGAATGAGATAGTTATAGATCTTTGAAGGAGCGTCCTGCTTTGGTCCATAGTTTTGAAAGAAACTGCAGTCCAAGGTCTATTGACCCTGCTCCTGGAAAGAAACTGCAGTCCAAGGTCTATTGACTCTGCTCCTGCTGCTGTTGGAATTGTGGGAAGACAGAACACCAGGGTGGGGATGGCTGAAGAATCAAAAGACAGAGGAGAGAGGTAGCAGATCCTGCAATCCTCTTCAAGGGCACACTCCCAATATCCTAGGTTCACTTTTAAAAGCTCCACCACATCCCAGGGACAGCATGGGTCAGGACCAAGCCTATAACATATGGGTCCACAGGAAGATTGAGGTCTAAACTGCAGCATGTGAAGATGGGACACACTTGTCTCTCATCCTTCCTTCCTCTCTTCTTCCCTCCATCCCCCCTCTTTTCTTCGTTCTCCTTCCTGTAGCTAGAGTTTTCCTGCCTGGTCCACAGTCAGGACAAATCTCTCTCACCCGCCAGTCCCACAGCCACTCAGACCCAACCAAGTAAACACAGAGACTTATATTGCTTACAAACTGTATGGCCATGGCAGGCTTCTTGCTAACTGTTCTTATATCTTAAATTAATCCATTTCTATAAATCTATACCTTGCCACGTGACTTGTGGTTTACTGGCATCTTCACATGCTGCTTGTCATGGCGGCGGCTGGCAGTGTCTCTTCCCACCTTCCTGTTCTCTCAATTCTCTTCTCTGTTAGTCCTGCCTATACTTCCTGCCTGGCCACTGACCAATCAGTGTTTTATTTATGGACCAATCAGAGCAATTTGACATATAGACCATCCCACAGCACCTTCTCTCTATTTTGTCCATGTTAGATAGAGAGATACAGATAGCTTAAGGTCTCTATATGGCCTATTGGTTCTGTTTCTCTGAAGAGCCCTACTAGAGTTTGTAAGGAAAATAACTGAAGACAATCTAAATTGTCAATGGATTTGACAAATAGCACTTAGCATACTCATATGATATAATACAGAATATTCATCAGAATGCATAAATAGTTTGTGATTTTCCATTTGCCAATGAAATGCTGACTATGCAAAATAGTCTTAAATAATACTTTAACAAGATGCCAATTATGCAAATTTTTAAAAGACAAACCATTCCTAAGCTTCAATTATGGAAAATATAAGCTGAGAAGAAAATACAAAAATGTGGGCTGGAAGGATGCCTAACTAACGAAGCAGGGGGTTGTGATCTACTAGGAAACACGTAAATAAGTGTGGCTAGAAAGGGACCCAAGGAAGGGTCCAGTTTTATCAGAAAAGCTTAGTTCTGTTGTAATAACTGTCTGGGCCACATATGACATGATGGTAATATTTGTCCTTCCCAAATGGTGTTTGTGTTGGGTTGGATAATGCCTTCCCCACCCAAAACATGCTTTCCCCTTAACCTATGAATGTGGCATTGTTTGTTAAAAGATCTAAGTAGGGATCTGCCTGTAATATCAGTCTGACTCAGAGTGTATCCTAAGACCACTGATGAGCTTTCCCAACACAGAATTCAGTTCTGATTTCAAACTTCCAGAACCGTTACCCCAAATTGTGCCAATACACCCTAGAGAAAATAAGAACCCACTTAAAGCATGTGCTGAAGGCTGGCTGGCTCAATAGCCCTCACTGACTCCTGTCCTTCTTGGGCAGTTCACATACTCAATCTTGACATCAGGCTATGATCATAAAAGCTGCCACTTGTCCTCTGAGTCTCTCTTCCTTGCCTTGGTGACCTTGGGAGCCATGTGTTCCAAACGTCAAGGCTATAGGTAGATCAGAGCTGTCCTGGAGAGCAGCCTGACTTTGCCTTTAATGAGCAAGAAGTACACTTATACTTGATTGATTGATTGATTGATTGATTTTGGCTTTTTGAGACAGAGTCTCATGAAGACTTGACTGGCCTTGAACTTGCTACACAGTTGAAGAATCTGAACTTCTGATTCTTCCACCTTCATCATCTCCCAACTGCAGGAAGTGTAGGTGTGCATCACTACTCACAAGAAGGACCCCTTTCTTGTATAACTGAGACCTTGGGGTATGTTTATTCTGCAGCAAGCCCTCTTTCCCGACACATACAATGCCAAGAAGCAACTATCTCATCTTTAATCTACTGACTTCCCTGGATATCAGAATTTTCAGATCTTGCAACCCAAATTCATCTTCTATTATCAGGGTTCTGTCAGTTCTCTTTCAGATTATTAAGCCATTAGTCAATGTGTGTTAAAATCAAATCACAGCCTCTTCCACTGGGACCTCACAAATACTCCACAGCCAAATAATAGTTTGGGTCTCTCCTCTGACTCAGAAAGTAAATCATAACACAACCCATTTTGCTTAATAATAAAAACAAAGTCACTTTCACTGAGGCTCTGGATGCCAAGTATTGTCAAGCCACTCAGCTCTGCTCTCAGATGCCTGCGGGTTGGTTTGTTTACTGACACTTAAGCAAGAGGAAGGGACACCTCACCCTGGCAGTGTGGAGCTGTTTGTTAATTGTAACTGATGAAGTCTTGCCCTAGTCTTTCTTTTTTCTCTTTTCTTTTCCTATCATTCACTGTCTGTCTGTCTGTTTATCTATCTATCTATCTATCTATCTATCTATCATCGATCTATTTATTTATTTTGAGGCCAAGGCTGTCTTTGAACTCACAACCTTCTGCCTCAGCTTTCCAAGTGCTGGGAATACCAGCATGTGCAAACTCATTCTTCATCCCTGATTTTCCACAGAGGATGGCGTTTGGGTTGAGTTTTCACTTTATTTTACCAAATCTATGACATAATTTTTAATGAGAAGAAAACATGGGAATGAGGAGGAGGAAGGAAATGCTGTGAATCAGAAACCTGACTTTCAGATTCCAAACCTACCCCATCAGCTGTGACCTACATGAGCCATAAAGCTACTGAGGACCTCAGTTTCCACATCTGCAGAATGGATGCAATAGTATTTATCTCCTTGGATTATCTGAAGTGGAAAGTCAATAATTTATATGCCAGACATCTAGAAGCAGGCTCAGAAAGCGGTAAAGGTTTTAAACACTCCAAGCCAAGTCCTCAGGGAGACTCACTTTCCACAGATGTGCTGCTTCTCTCAAGGAAGACAATCCCAGGAAAATTAGAGCTGACGAGTTTGGTGCTACTTCCTAATGTTCTGACATGGGCTGCAAGGGTGCCAGGGGCCTATGGGCACTGACAGAGAATGTTGTTTCCACACATCTAGGCTTTAGTATGGAAGCCAACCCAAGTCACAAGCACATACCCCCACATGCCACTCCAGGCCATCTTGCCCTGCCAGTACCACCCACCAAGGGCAGAGCCAGGTGGTTGTGACTCAACCCCGTCTTTATTTTAACTTGGCACCACAGAGCTTTTGAATGGAGTCCACAAATGTGTTAGACAAAAATAGGCTAGTGAGCCCTCACCAGGGCTTCATTGTTGAGGGATGACAGTTGGCTGGTGGTTACACAACCGAAACCTGGGCCCACCATGGAAACGCCAGCTCAGCCATACACAAGGCTGAGCTCTCTACCCACGGCGCCTTCCTTTGTTTTTTATTTCCTCGGCCACGCCCCCACCTTCCATTCTTTGGGATCCAATTTTTAGAAAGTTGACAGGTTAGCTGGTGATAAAGCTCCTTGGCTAGCTTTCCCGTCTTTAGATTAAATTCCTGAGAAGACTTGGGAGCCTCGGTCGGGTGTCATCCGTTCCCAAATCCCAGTGGAGTGGAGGGGTGCACTGACTCCAGTTGCATACCCTCTCCCTGAAGCTTACTTCTCTGGGAGCTCTGTCGCCCTTCTTTGTATCATCACCCCGCAGGAACCCAGTCACGTTTCATACCTTCAACCATTCCTGGTGACTTTTCCCACCACATCTCACAGTTTTGTAGTAGAGAGAGATTTCTCAGTCCTCTGCGAAACACTGGTCTTGTTTCAATAATAAAAGAAAATATTTTACATGGCTCACATCGAAGGTTTTTTTTTTTTTTTTTCCACATAGCCATGATTTCCCCATTTCTCGAACCCAGTTTACATACCACCTGCTGGCCCTGGCTGACAATGCCCTATGTCATCCTCTGAGGCTTGTTCTGACTAGTCTGTGGATGTGTACTCAGACAAGGTCTTCTCCTTGTCCCTCTGGGCTGTGACTTCTCCCACCTCCCCCTGCTTCTTGAGCAGAGATAGAAGAACAAGAACAGAGTGCAACCCAGACCACCGTAGATAGACCAGTGCCATCCGGGCCGCCTGTCACCCTTGGGCTGGGACAGCAAGAAGAACAGACAAGGCCAGCGCTAGCCATCTCTCCTCCTCTCCGCTGGCAAGCATTGTCCTGAGATAAAGGTGAACATCCTTCTTGTATCTCACACTTGGGCACTTAGTCACCGAGCCTTGCCTGAGAAGCCAGCAAAACACTTGCCAGAAACTGGTGTTTTGGAGCCAGTGGGAGTGTGTGCCCAGCTCCTATATTTATCTTGTTGGACTGTATAGCCTTGAACATCTGACCTACAGTTTTGTTTTGTTGTTTTTTCACCTGGAAAACAATGAAGCTAACACCCACTTTGGTGGAGGGTTGTGAAAACTGCCAAAAATGAAAATGAAATGTGGCAGCCTGGTTGTGGAGCTAGGAGGCTTGGGGTGAATAGCTTTGGAGGGGCCCTGATCTTCCTGGCTGGGCACAGCAGCCGGCCAACTCTACCGTCTCCTGGTATCTGTTGACTCGATGTGCTGTTTTGATCAGGTTGTTCATTTTTATTATCCCATCTACCTAGGCATCTCTGATTTACCCCACTAATGACTGCTCTTTTCCAATGCCCCATGGCAGGCTATAATCTCTTTTGGCTATCCTTAAAAAGACCCATTGGTAACACACCCTACCCCCAGGCCCTCAGGATTCAGCACTTCCAGCCCTCCTAGGGCTTGCTGTTGTGGGGTCCACTGGGTTCATTTACATCCTTTCCTAAGTCATGAGGAGCACAATGGTCTGAAGCCAGGGGCAGGGCTGGACCAAATATCAAGGCTGATTCTGCCCCAGAAGGTCTTGGCTGCCAGGGAATGCATGGATTGTTGAAGTTCAAAGTCGATCTTCCCTCTCTTATGAAAACACATTTGTGCAAGGGCCTGACTGGATGCAGTTATTTTCCCTGCTTGCTGAGGAAGTCTCCCTACTCTGGCCAGGTCTTGTGCTCCAGGTTTGTTTGTTTGTTTGTTTTGCATGTATCCACTTGAACACTCCCATCAGTCCACCACCTTATGCTTTGAGGGGCTTGTACTTCTTACTCATGATTGCTTCTGCAAGGTTCTCTGAAACTGGGCACGGGGAGGGGAGGAGAGATCTGCTGAGGAATGGCGCTTTATAAATCAAAAAATAACAACACAAAATACTATAAGCACTAGAGGCTGGAAAGAGCTTGCGAGCCCCCAAGGGGCGGGGCGCAGAGTGCTAGTGAATGACAACACTGCCCTCTGGTGGTTAATTTGAGGAAGACGCCCATAGAATGCAGGCCGCACTCCAGAGTCTCTGTACTAAGCTTTCCCACTAATCCCAAAGAAATCATAATTGAGCAATGTGAAGAACTCCGCTATGAAGCGCTGAAGCCACAAAGACTCAAAGGAGAAAACCCATGTAAAAATTCTATTGTTTTAGAGTGTAACAGTTTATTTTTTCTTTTCTGCATTAGGCAAAAGTTCTGTTCCATTATTGTACGTTTTTGTGTTTAGTTTTCACATTGTGTACTCTATAAACTTATAATTTAGGTCCTCCATGAACCAAAAACCTGGCTTCAGTACCTCCTCTAGGTCCAGTAAGAACAATCATTAGTAGCCAAATGTGCATGTGTGATGAAACCTCTTTCCCAGGCTGTCCCTTTAAAGTCTCAATGGCTCAGTGTAAACTCCTCCAACCTAGGGTGGGAAGAAACCTGTAGTGAACTTGGGAATTAGGTGGAGGACCGGAGTCCAGAACAGCACATTCCTGTAGGTATTTTTCACTCCAGGCAGTATAATCTCGGCCACTTAACTCACTCTCTATCTCTTCAAAAACTAAAAGATTCCTGACGGTCATCCCACCACACTTTTGTGTGGAAACGATGGGTAAGATGGGTTCTTTAAAAAGCCCTCGGAGTTTCTTCTAAGGAAGGCTTCATGAGCGCCAACTTATGAATGAAGTAGAAAAATACTGTATATTAGTGACAGAACTCCAAAACTGGAGGCAGTGGCAAAGACCTGTCACCCCAGCAATCGGAGGTGGAAGCCTGGGGATCCAGAGTTCACAGTCACTGCTACATGGAGAGTTCAAGCCAGTCTGGGCTACATGAAGCCTGTCTCAAAACAACCATAACACAGCACAGCTTCATTATGGCTGTGCATTTTCTTGTATGGGATATAATTGCCTGATCAGTAGAACTGTTAGTTTTGGAAACAGGTGATGTTTCATTGCTGATTAATTTTTTAAGGTTTATTTATTAGTATTTTATGTGTACGAGGGTTTTGTCTACATGTGTGGCTGTATACCACATGTATGCCTACTACCCAGGGAGGCCAGAAGAAGGTATCAGCTCCCTTGGAGCTGGAGTTACCAACAGCTGTGAACTACCACATGGATGCTGGGAACTGAACACGGGTCCTCTGCTAGAGCAGCAAGTGCTCTTAACCACTGAGATCTCTCCAGACCCAGACAAGTAATGTTTTGGAAGGAAGTAATAAATAATACAACTCAGGAAAGGAAATCCTAAATGAATAAAATGAGGAATGTGTGTGAACACCACATCATGCTCTGAAATCTCAGCCCTTCCCCACCACTGACCTGGCACATGATGGCCCCAGAGGAGGGCTCCCTTAGGTGGAATGGGGTGGGTGGCGATTCCTCTACCATGGAAACAAGTGTCCGCTGGTTTTAAGGCATCTTCTTTTTGTAACGGTAGGAAAATAGATCTAGTACAAAGTTGTCCACTTAACCATTTTTAGAGGCAGTTACTGTCAAAAGAACATTCACATGTGTGCCTTCATCACTACTGTCTAGCCCCTGGGTTCTTGTCCTCGTCTCTGACCAGAACCGCACCTGCTCCACACTAACTCCCAGCCCTCAGCATCCAGCATTCTACGTTCTGTCCTCATGAATGAACTGCCCTGAGCTCCCCACTGAAGTGGGATCACAATACTTGCCCCTTCACAACTGGTGCGTTTCATGTAGCCTTAAGTCGTCAGCCCCATCCATATAGCACGCGTTACAGCTTCTCTTCTATTCGAGGCTGAATGGTATCCCACTGCGGAGATGCGTCATGTTTACTCCTCCAGCTGCCTGTCAGTGGACGTTGATTGTTTTCCCCCTTGAGCGACTGTAAATAACACTGTTGTGGAAATAAATGTGGACCTCTGTTCAAGTCCCTACGCTCAATTCTGCATCTATTTTCCCAAAGTAGAATGGTCATGCTGCTTCTCATAGCAGACTCCTGCCCTTGGCCAAATGGGACTTTTTTTTTTTTTTTATCACAACCATCTCAAGGTGGTTCAGCTGCCCGCTTCTGATTGGTGTGACAATCACACTCTGCCTGGGAGCTTTACAAAAAGGCAATGTCTCGCTGTGGTGTCTCAGAACAGAAAGCAATACAGTAGTGGGTGTAATTAGTCATGATCTACTGAAAGCCAGCTCACGATGAGACTCAGCCTCCTCCGGAACTCCCCATTATTTCTGCTTCCTTCTACTGCTGCACCCCAGACCTCGCCACCGAAAAGTAGGCTAGGAGCTGGAAGCAGGACACTCAGACTTTGGGGAACTTCAGAGTCCTCATGACCTAGTGCCTGGGTGGCATCTGGAGGGTGAGCAGCAGCCAGACTGGACCACACATCCCCAACATCATAAAGTCACCCTTCTTGTGGCCAGAGCTGCCCATGGTCTGGTAGCCGTCCTGATTGGGTGGGGCACTATGCCGATGTCCAACCACACAGTGGTTTCCATGGAGCCTGGGAAAAGTGAGAAACCCTGGATTATGAGGGAACAAGACCCAAAGGACAAAAATGACTGAGTGGGAAGCCACCATAGCCCTGGCCAGGTCTGGGAAGGAGACAGGATGGGAAGTCATCTAAATATAGCCTGTTTACAGCCAATGATGGGCTCTCACAGACAGTTTGTGTGCGAGTGGGTGACTGCAACACCACTAAGTGACTAAACCAGCATTTTATCACCGGATTTTACTTGAATCTAAAGTGCTTTTATTGTATGTACCAGAGAACAAAAACCCCAGACGGTTGCTGTGGCTGGAAGACGGGCAGACTTTCCCATGGAAGCTTGCCATCTCTGCCTGTTGGGCGTCTGAATATTTAAAACAAAGGAGGTCTGAAGTAACCACTTGGTTTTCACGTCCTAATAGTCATCTTACTTCCAGTTTCCAAATGAAAAGCTCCACATCCATTCTTCACTTACCCAAAGGGTTGTAAGTATCAAACACGTGTGTGAGCATTTCAAATGCTGGGGTCCGGGGGAGCCCCAGTTGTGCTTATCATTTTGCCGGGGACATTGGAGCTATCCAAAATGCCTGAGGAACAGTGAGAATTTCTGGCAGAAGCCCACCTTGTTGTCTTATTGTTGGTGGCGTTTCCCCCAGATTCTGTGGGCCGGGGACTTCTGTCTCTACCTTCTGTCTTCAACCTTGGCTACATGGGAAAACGGCCTGAACAGATTCTCAAAGCTGCATACCAGGCTGCACCCTACATGGCTCAGTTCCGAGCAGCCAGGGTGATGTGCTAAAACTGGCTGGCCTCGCTACGGGTTGTACTGTGGGTGGAGAGGGCTACTTTGCAGGCTGTGGTGCACAGAGCTCGGGGGCTGCTCTAATTGAGCATGCTGGTAGCGAAAGCTCATCTTAGTTTTAGTTACTTTTATTTTTAACTGACACAAAGCTGCACAAATACAGGATCGGATCCAATGTGGTTTTTCTAGATCTTTCCTTTTTTTCTAGTACCCAGGGCACCTCGATACTAGGCAAACACCTCCTGCCCTACCACTGAGCTATACCCCCAGCCCTTTTTTGTGCTTTTGTTGTTGTTGTTGTTGTTAGACAGGGTCTCATTCAGTTGCTTGAATTCATTTAAAGCCCAGGCAGACCTTGAACTTGTCATCCTCCTCCCTCATCAGCCTCCCGTGTAGCTGGGATTACAAGTCTGAGCCACCGGGTCCAGCCAATGTGGTATCGCAATGCGTGTAAGTACAGCCAAGGTGTCACGGTCAGACCAAGTTGACGGCAATCCCGGCAACTCAGACTCCGACCATTTCGTACAGCAACAGGTACTTCAAAGATGCTGGAGGGACTGGAAAGGTGGCTCTGGGCTTAAGAGCACTGGCTACTCTTCCAGAGGACTGGGGTTCAATTCCCAGAATGTCTATGGCAGTTCACAATTGTCTGACTCCCATTCCAAGGGCTCCAATGCCCTCCTCTGCTCCACAGGATCCTGCAAGCTTATGGGGCACATAAGCTCACACAACCATATACACATAAAAATAAAAGATCAATCAATAATTTTAAAAATTAAAGCCTTAAAAAAGAAGGAGGAGGAAGAGCTTTGGCAGTGAGTGCTGGTCTCTGGGTGAGATGGTATTCCTAAAGAGAAGCACAAAAATCATTAACACAGGTGTGACGGCCCGAAGGGGAGTCCTATGTACCCCTCCTCACTCAGAGGCTTATTCCTCAGTCACAGTGCCTTAGAATGCCCTTTTTCTGTCCTCATTCAAAACACTCAGGGCTTGAAGACAATTAAGTTGCCCCAAAGAGTAAAGGACCAATAAGAACCAAAGAGATGCCTTTACTGGAATCTTTCCACTGACACCCCCTCCTCACACTCAACACCTGAACCCCAAACATCATTTGTATATCCACCATACACACACTTCTCACCCCCCACCACACACACGGTACCTTTGCACACAAGCGTGTCCTACATGCTCACGCACACGAGTACATACACATGCGTGTACATATGCAGGTATACCCTGTGTGTGTGCACACATGGATGTACTCATTCATACGTGTGCATCCATGTGCATACACACACAACTGGGGCAGCAGCCATTCTCTTCTGTCAGACCATTGTTTGAGTCTCCCTCTCCATGAAGGTCCTGGAAGGTGAGGTTTCCCTTCACTAGTTGAAACCCTTTTTCCCTAAGACTAGTCAGTCCCCAGCTCCTCCCTTCTATCCTCCTCCTAGAAATATGTCTACAGGTCTTTTTTTTCCTAACTTTTGAGTATTTCTTTGAAAAACTACATGGAAATGGACAAGGTTGTTAAATTGGCAAACATAGATGATAATAATTCAGAAAGATGCGATTCTTTTCATTAGCTCTAGTTCCCCAAAAAGGAATTGACTGGCCTATGCCTCCTGGGGATTGTCTCCTGGGAAGCCCAATAGTGTCTGTATTTGATTTCATTTCACCTCCCTTGGCCTTTCATGTGCA
>CABHPP010136943.1:8749-28814 GCA_902168425.1 Peromyscus attwateri
AAGAAGAAGAAGAAGAAGAAGAAGAAGAAGAAGAAGAAGAAGAAGAATTAAAGAATAAAAGACCTTGAATTTGAGAGGGATATAGGAGGAGTTGGTGGAGGGAGACAGAGATAGAGAGGTGTAAATGATGGAAACACAGTATTCATCTATGAAATTCTCAATAAAAATTTTAAATTAAAATACGCACATGAGGATGGCAAGAAGATTCAACAGCTAGGAGCACTGCCTGTTCTTCCAGAGGACCCAGGTCTGGTTTCCAGCACCCAACAACAGTTCACAACCATTTGTAACTACAGTCCCAGAGGATCTGAAGCCCTCTCCTGGCCTCCAATTGCATTGATGTAAGTAGTTGACAGACATATATGCAGACAAATATGCAGACAAAAGACCAATACATAAAACAAAACAAAATCATACACATGTGTGTGAGTGTATGTTGATGTGTATGAAACTTAATATGGGTAGAATAGGGAAATGTTTGGTAATAGAGGGATGAGATAAGAGGTCATGGTGGGAGCATGGTAATACTACCTGATATCCTTGGATGAAAACATCTTTCAAAAAAGTACCAATTTCTACAAAGGACATACGTGAATAATAATTTTAAAGAAGCAAAATATTTGCCTCAATCAAATTGATATGACTTTTTAACAGTGAATCCAAAAAACTGAAAAGCCATTGAAAAAGAAATACCCTACATAAATATGAAATAAAATAAGATAAACAAAATTTTTTGTATGCTTCATTATTTAGAAAATATAAGACTCTAAAATGTAACTTGAAAATTATTAAAGTCATTGAGTAATCCACTCATTTTCCCTTAAACATATATAATTTTATGAAAAACTTTATTTTGGGTATACAATTAATTATCCATTTAAAATATCTTGGATGGAAAGATTTGATGTTAAGACAAAATTTTTCTCTCTAACTGATATATAAATACCATCCAACCATCTGAAGATAGTTGATTTACTTTCTTTTGAGATCAAATCTCAAGTGAAACTTTTATAAGAATGTTATAATTTATAAATTTCCAGAAAAGAAGAAATAATACACAAGCTTAACAAAAAAAAAAAATACAAAGTAAACAATGCCCACCCATCTCTGCCCCAGTTGCCAGCCAGCAGGGAAGACTCCTGTGGGCAGGCTTCTGCACAAACACCAACTACTGGACTCTGCAATCTACAAGACCCACTCACTAACCCAAACCTACCCATCCCCCTGTGACCTCAGCAGCTTCGTGAGATACAGAATCTGTCAGCTCTGATTAAACCAAGGGGTGAGTGACTCCTCTCCCACCCAGAGTCCAGCCTCTAGGACCCAGGCTCTGAGGCAAAACCTATGCTCTCCACCCCCACCCATCACTGCCCTATATGCAGGACAGGAGGGAAGACTCTTGCAGTCAGGCTTCCCCACCAACACCCCCTCATCAGTCCCTGAAATCTACAAGACCCACTCCCTACCTCAACCCACCCATCCCCCTATGACCTCAGCTGCAACCTGAGAAACATAATCCACCAGCTCTGATTGGACCAAGAGCAGCTCCCTGAGACACAGAATCTGCCAGGTCCAATTAGACCAAGAGCTACAATTGGACCAAGAGTGGCCCCCTGAGACAGAGACACAGCCAGCACAGACTGGACCAAGAGCAACTCCCTCAGACACAGACACACCATGCATTGATTAGAGGAAGAGATGGGTAGATGCCAGTGCAAGAATATGTGCAACATCAATGAGAGCAATATGGCACCATCAGAACCCAGCAAGACCTGATCATCACAACACAGAAGAAGCAAAAGAAAGTGACTTTTAAAATAGCTTTATGGAGATGATAGAAGCCTTTAAAAAGGAAATGAAAAATTCACTTAAAGAGATTGAGGAAAAGACAAACAAAAAATTAGAAGAAATCAATAAATCCCTTAAAGAAAGCCAAGAAAATCAAGAAAAATCAATTAAACAGGTGAAGGAAACAGTTCAAGACCTGAGAATTGAAATAGAAACAATGAAGAAGACACAAACGAAGGGAATACTGGAAATAAAAAATCTGAGTAAACAAGCAGAAACTGCAGGTGCAAGCATAACTAACAGAATACAAGAGATGGAAGAGAGAATCTAGGGCATGGAGGATATAGTAGAGGAAGTAGATTCATCAGTGAAAACACTGAAGGCAAAAAAGCCATAACACAAAACGTCCAGGAAATCTGGGGACACCATGGAAAGAGCAAACCTAAGAATAATAGCGATAGAAGAAGGAGACAAACAGTATGACAAAGGAACAAAAAATATATTCAACAAAATCAGAAGAAAACTTTCCCAAATTGAAGAAGGAGATACCTATGGAGATACAGGAAGATCATAGAACACCAAATAGAATCAACCCCCCCCCCCAAAAAAAGTCCCCAGCAACATAACAATCAAACCACTAAACATACAGAATAAAGAAAAAATGTTAAGAGCAGCAAAGAAAAAAGACCAAGTGACTTATAAAGGCAGACCCATAAGAATAACACTCAACTTCTCAATGGAGGCTCTGAAAGCCAGGAAGTCCTGGACAGATGTTATGCACACACTAAGAGACCATGGTTGCCAGCCCAGACTACTGTACCCAGAAAAACTTTTGGTCACCATAGATGGAGTACACAAGGTATTCCAAGACAAACCAGATTTAAGCAATATCTATCCACAAATCCAGCCCTACAGAAAGCACTAGAAGGAAAACCCCAGCCTAATGAAGTCAGATGCACCTGCAAAAACACAAATAGTTAACCCCACAGCAGTAAATCCCAAAGAAGGGAAACACATACTCACTAATACCAAAAGATAACAGAAATTAACAATCACTGGTCATTAATATATCTTAATATCAATGGACTCAATTCATTTATTAAAAAAAAGTCTAGCAGAATGGATGCAAAAACAGGAACCATCCTTCTGATGCGTACAAGAAACATACCTCAACTTTCAAAGACAAACACTATCACAGAGTAAAAGTTGGGAAAAGACTTTCCAATCAAAGGAACTTAAGAAGCAAACTGGTGACACTATCCTAATAACTAATAAAATAGACTTCAAACTAAAATTAATCAAAATATTGGGAAGGACATTGCATATTTATCAAAGGAGAAATCCACCAAGATGCATTCTCAATTCTGAACATTTATGTCCCAAATATAAGGACAACCACATGTGTAAAAGAAACATTACTAAAGCTTAAATTTCACATCAAACACCACACACTACTAGTGGGAGACTTCAACATCCCACTCTCACCGATGGACAGATCTGCCAGACAGAAACTTAATAGAGAAATAAGGGATCTAACAGATGTAATGACTCAAATGTACTTATTAGGTACCTACAGAATATTCCACCCTAACACAAAGGAATATACCTTCTTTTCAGCACCCCATGGAACCTACTCTAAAACTGACCACATACTCAGTCACAAAGCAAATGTCAACAGACACAAAAAATTGGAATAACCTCCTGTATTTTATCAGACCACCATGGCTTAAAGTTGGATTTCAACAACAACAAAAACTACAGAAAGTCTACAATCTCATGGAAACTGAATAATGCTCAACTGAAACACCAATATGTCAAGGAAAAAATAAAGAAATTAAAGGCTTCCTAGAATTCAATGAAAATGAATGTACAATATACCCAAACTTATGGGACAGTGTGAAAGCTGTGAGGAGAGGGAAATTCATAGCACTAGATGCCCACATAAAGAAGTTGAAGAAGTCTCACACTAGCAACTTAACAGCACACTTGAAAGCTCTAGAACAAAAAGAAGCAAACTCACCCAGGAGGAATAGATGCCAGGAAATAATCAACTGAGGGCTGAAATCAATAAAATAGAAACAAAGATAACAATACAAAGAATCCATGAAATGAAGAGTTGGTTCTTTGAGAAAAACAACAAGATAGACAAGGCCTTATCGAAACTAACTAAATGGCAGAGAGAGAAAATCCAAATTAACAAAATCAGAAGTGAAAAGAGAGACATAACAACAGACAATGAGTAAATCCAGAGAATCATTGGGTCATATTTCAAAAACCTGTACTCCACAAAATTGGAAAATCTAAAACAAATGGACAATTTTCTGGATAGGTACCACATACCAAAATTAAATCAAGACCAGATAAACAATTTAAATAGACCAATAACCCCTAAGGTAATACAAAAAACCATTAAAAGTCTCCCAACCAAAAGAAAGATGTTTTCAGTGCAGAATTCTACCAGAATTTCAAAGAAGGGCTAATACTAATACTCTTCAAATTGTTCCACACAATAGAAACAGAAGGATTATTGCCAAACTCATTTTATGATGCTACAATTACCCTGATACCCAAAACACACAAAGATGCAGCAAAGAAAGAGAATTACAGATCAATCTCCCTCATGAACACTGATGCAAAAATACTCAATAAAATACAGGCAGATTGAATCCAAGAACACATCAAAATAATGATCCACCATGACCAAGTAGGCTTCATCACTAAGATGCATAAATGGTTCAACATATGAAAATCTGTCAATGTAATACACCATATAAACAAACTGAAAGAAAAAAACCATATGATCATCTCATTAGATGTTGAAAAAGCCTTTGACAAAATCCAACACCCCTTCATGATAAAGGCCTTGGGGAGATCAGGAATACAAGAAACACACCTAAACATAATTAGGGCAATTTACAGCAAGCCGACAACCAACATCAAATTAAATGGAGAGAAACTCAAAGCAATTCCACTAAAATCAGGAACAAGACAAGGCTTTCCCCTCTCCCTATTTCCATTTAATATAGTACTCAAAGTTTTAGCTAGAGCAATAAGACAACAAAAGGAGATCAAGGGGATATAAATTGGAAAGGAAGAAGTCAAACTTTCACTATTTGCAGATGACATAATAGTATACATAAATGACCCCAAAAATCTACCAGAAAACTCCTAAAACTGATAAACACC
The DNA here is from genome assembly GCA_902168425.1 of Peromyscus attwateri. NCBI lineage: Eukaryota > Metazoa > Chordata > Mammalia > Rodentia > Cricetidae > Peromyscus > Peromyscus attwateri. Next base: position 13,724 of record CABHPP010136943.1, read on the forward strand.
CTCAGTAATGTGGCAGAATACAAAGTTAACTAAAAAAAATCAGTTACTCTCCTATATACAAATGATAAATGAGAAAGAAATCAGAGAAACATCACCTTTTAAAATAGCCACAAGTAATAGAAAATACTTTGGGGTAACTCTAATCAAGCAAGTGAAAGACCTGTATGACAAAATCTTTAAGTCTCTGGGAAAAGAAATTGAAGAAGATATCAGAAAATGAAAAGATCTCCCATGCTTATAAATAGGTAGGATTAACATAGTAAAAATGGCAATCTTGCCAAAAGCAACCTATAGATTCAGTGCAATCCCCACCAAAATCCCAATACAATTCTTCACATACCTGGAAAGAACAATACTCAACTTCATATGGAAAAACAAAACAAAAATCCAGGATAACTAAAACAATCCTCTACAATAAAGTAACTTCAGTAGGTATCACCATCCCTGACCTCTAGCACTACTAAAGAGATATAGTAATCAAAACAACTTGGTATTGGCATAAAAACTGACATGTGGACCAATGGAATCAAATTGAAGACCCTGACATTAATCCACACACCTATGAACACCTGATTTTTTACAAAGAAGTCAAAACTGTGCAATGGCAAAAAGAAAGCATCTCCAACAAATTGTGCTGGCATAACTGGATGCCAACATGTAGAAGATTCAAATATATCCATGTCTATTGCCATACACAACACTCAAATACAAGTGGATCAAAGAAAATAAATCCAGTTACACTGAACCTGATAGAAGTAAAAGTAAGAAGTAGTCTTGAATGCATTGGCATAGGAGATCACTTTCTAAATATAACACCAGTAGCACAGACACTGAGAGCAACAATTAACAAATGGGACCTCCTGAAACTGAGAAGCTTCTGTAAGGCAAAGACATGGTAAATAAGACAAAACAACAGAATGGAAAAAGATCTTCCCCAATCCCAAATCTGACAGAGGGCTAATCTCCAAAATATATTTAAAAAATTAAAGAAACTAGACATCAAAATGCCAAACAAACCAATTAAAAAATTGTCTATAGAGCTAAACAGAGAATTCTCAACAGAAGAAGTTCAAATGTCCAAAAGACATTTAAGGAGTTGCTCAACATCCTTATTCATCAGGGAAATGCAAATCAAAACAAACCTGAGGTACCATCTTACACCTGTCAGAATGGCTAAGATAAAAAAAAACACTGATGATAGCTTATATTGGAGAGGATATGGAGTAAGGAGAACACTCCTCCACAGTTGGTGAGAATGCAAACTTGTACAGCCACTTCAGAAATCAGTATGGGGATTTCTCAGAAAATTGAGAATCAATCTACCTCAAGACCCAATGATACCAATTCTTGGACATATACCCAAGGAATGCTCAATCACATCACAGGGACACTTGCTCAACTATGTTCATAGAAGCATTATTCATAATAGTCAGAACCTGGAAACAACCTTGATGCCCTTCAACCAAAGGATGAATAAAGAAAATGTGGCACATATACACAATGGAGTACTACTCAGCAGTAAAAAACAAAAGTATCATGAAATTTGCAGGCAAATGGATGGAACTAGAAAGTATCCCCCTGAGCGAGGTAACCCAGACTCAGAAGGACAAACATGGTATGTACTCACTCATAGATGCAAAGTAAAGGATAACCAGACTACAACCCACTGTACCAAAGAAGCTAGCTAACAAGGAGAACCCTAAGAGGGATGCAAGGATCCCCCTGGGAAGGGGAAATAGTTAAGATCTCTATGAGTAAACTGGAGGTGAGGGGGACAATAGAGGGTAGGGGTGGGGGATGAGAACATAGGGAATGGGATGATCGAGGTTGAACAGGGACAGAGTGGGAGAGCAATAAAAGTGGTACATGATAGAGGGAGTCATCATCGGGATAGGGAGAAACTGGGTGCTAGGGAAGTTCCCAGGAATCCACAAGGATGATCCCAGTTTAGACTACTAGCAATAGTGGTGAGGGTGCCTGAATTGTCTTTCCCCAGAAATAAGATTGGTGAATACCCTGTCATCATAGAGCCTTCATCTAGTAACTGATGGAAGCAGGTGCAAACATCCCCAGCCAAGCACCAGGTCCAGGTCAAGAAGTCCAGTCAAAGAGAGAGAAAAGAGGGATTCTATGAGCAAGGGCATCAATATCATGATGGGGAAACCTACAGAGACAACCAAATCAAACTAGTGGGAACTTTAGACCAAAAGCTATGGAGCCTCCATGGGACTGGACTAGGCCCTCTGTATAAGTGAGACAGTTGTGTAGCCTGATCTGCTTTAGGGGCCCCCTGGCTGTAGGATCAGAATCCATCCCTAGTGTGTGAGCTTGTTTTTTGGAGCCCACTACCTATGGGGGGAAACCTTGCATAGCCTTGATGCAGGGGGAGGGGTTTGGACCTGCCTCAACTGAATGAACCAGGCTCTGCTGACTCCCCATTGAAGGCCTTATCTTGTCAGAGGAGGGAATGGGGGGAAGGCTGGGGGTGTGGGAGGAAGCAAGAGAGGGGATCTGTGGTTGGCATGTAAAGTGAATAAAAAATTCTTAATCAAAAAAGAAAGAAAATACAGAGTAGAAACACCAAGGATGTCATTGCAATGGAGTATGGTGGATATCCCCTGTCAGCCTCCATCTCAAAAACAGTGAATATCCCTCTTTCTGACTCTCCCTAGGCCCTCTCATTTCCATCCAGGCTAAGAGTTTTCCTGGGGTGGACATTGAATGAGACTTTGAGTTCTTAAATGTTGGGTCCATGCTCTCTCACTTGAGACTGTAAGGACCATGGGTCATTAGTGAGTAATTTGATGTATGGAGAATATCCTTGGGACCCATAAGATATGCAGGTCTAGAGTTCACAACACTCTCAGAGAAATCTGCCTAGTCGGATTGAGCTGTAGTTTAAGGTCTTAGACATGGGGGAGCATTTGAATATAAGGAAAAAGTCTGTCGGGCTCTATGATTAGCACAGCAGTGTCATTTGATTTCCTGAGGACAGGATTGTGACAGAGAGCTCTCCTGGAAGGAAGAAGGATGGGAGAATGGGGCATGGTTTGCCTTTGTTCTGACCTGAGATCTAACCATGGCTAAAATATGAAGATTTTGTCTCTATTTTCTCTGACCTTTTCCTTTCATTCTCTCTCCTATCTCCATCTCTCTGGCTCCCTGAGAGTCATGTCCCTTATTACAGCTATCACCTCTTTGACTTTCCCCATAGAGTATTGCAAGATTTGGGTCTCTGAGTGGACCTGGTGAGCCCTTAGCCTGCAATCAAGAAGTACAGTAGGCCACTGGGGCTGACAACTTAGGGAAAACATCATATGAGCTTGAGGCAGCTAAAAGATTGCAGGGAGATCAACCTAAGAGAACCCAGCAAGGGGCTGCAAGACAAGGCACTGAGAGAAGTCACATCCTACTTCATGAGACAGAACAGTTCCATCATAGATAATGCCCTAAGAATAGAAGAGAGTCAGGTTCCCACAAGAGAGAGTGATTCCTAAGCAGCTCTTGGGGACTATGACCTGGGAATTGAGCTGGTTCCTGCCAAATAGTCTGCTTACCCACATCGTGCCCGGGAAGTGTTACTGAACTCCACACTCTGTAAGTCTAGCTTAGAAGCTAGAAGTACCACTTAGCCAACCATGCCCTTGACAGCAGAGCCCCTAGCATTTACTTTAGGGTCTCAATAAATTGTTCAGTCATGAATGGAGCTGCCTCACCTGATATCTGTATTTCCAGGGGGTCACTGGGCATAGACCACTTCTGTGGATCTTTTTTGTAGTAGCCATAACATCTGAATGTCCCCCTGTCACTGAGGGTCATAGGACCCACAGGAAACATGGCTTGCAAATGCCCAGTGAAAATATACTGTGAGTCCAGGGTTCTGGAGAACTTGGGCTCTCCTTCCTTGGTCAAAATAAATCCATCATATCTCTGCCATGATATGCATTGAAGGGTCACAGTCTCTCCTGCATTTACAACAGGGCTGTCCACGGCTGACAATCTAGGTTTGCTGTAGGGGTCTCCTAGGAGAGATGGAGGGAATATGTTAATGAGCTGTGGGGAGGAACCCTTTTCCTAAGGTCAGAGCCTGGGGCTGGAGAGCCTAAATATAATCTTCTGTGCCACCACCAGCTGCAGGAAGGTCATTGTATCCTGATAAACCTTCAGAGTTTTCATAATAACAGCATATAACCCTCAATGATACTCTTTAATGGAGAAACTTGGGCTTGTTCCCAGCCTCCAGTGGAATCTGTGTGCACCAGAGATCTGAGCTTCTCTTTTTGTATACATGAGCCCTTGTGGTCTCCTCTCATTAGATAATCACCCTCATACCTCTGAAGACCACAAAGCCTGTCTGAGCTCTGAGGGTAGGTTGGGAATGGATCCTTGAAAAGAAATCAGAGGCTCAGTCCCAGATCCTCACCCTGCAGATCTCACTGATGAGTCTCAGGACCCTCCTGGTTTCTGCAGTATTAGTCCACCTTTGCTGTTCTCCATTCCATTCCTAAGCTTTTACCCAGCCCCTGCTTCTAAGTGAGGTGTAAAGACCTGAGACAGCAGAGAAAACTCACCTGCCAGCACTGGAGACCTGAGTCCCAGAGTCAGTCCTGAAAGAGAGTTTGCTTGTGAGTTTATTCCTCACTGATCAGACCCTCCTATCCCTAGAGCCTCCTGAATCCCCTGGGCCCTCCTGAAGTCCAGTCAGTGCTGGGCAATGGGGCCAAGCTTCTCTCCTACCCGTCTTCATATCTCACCCAGACAGAGCATGGCTGTGGAAGTGAAGATCATGGTATCTCTTCCCAGAAGCGCCAACCGTGCTTAGGAATAGACAACACACACAGGGTGTTTGGGTCCTTGGGGCTGAGTACTTCCCATCAGTCTGTGGAAAGATCAGTATTCACACAGAAAAGGGAAGTGAGAGCAGCTGGCATTCACCTCCCTGCTAATTTGACTTGGACAGACTCCAGACTCATCAGTGACTTCTCACAGTGTGTCACCTCCCCCAACACCACTCACATATGCCTGATGTTTCCTCAATGCACTGTGGGCCCAAAGGTAGCAGCCTGCAGAACTGGTGCTTCCCTTCCTTTACTGGCCCCTTCCTGTTGAGGAGGGCTGAGGGCAGGTCCTTCCCCTGCACAGCTGCAGCATGTGGTTTCCTTCAGGCTTTCCCCCACTTTGTCTGCACACCTCTGGAGTTCCTCACCATGGACATTCATCTAACCAGCCTGGGGATACTTTATAAATATCCAGGTTGGTGATGTAGGGCAGACATCAACAGAAGAACAACAGTGAGCTCCTCGCTGCAGCTCACATGGAGTTTTATCCTGGAGACGTGCACAGAAGAAAACATTTGGAGATGGGAAAGGAAACACAGCTGTTCTCTTTGTTCTGGGTGTTGGTTTCCTCTGAAGAGAACCTGCATGGAACAGCTGACTTAGCAACATTATCCACTTCCATCTCTGTGGGAACAATATTCACAGTTGTTCTTGCCTCCTCACTGTTTGAGTTTCCTGGAGCAGATATCTGGGGCTGCTATCTCCTTAATGTCTATCCGTCAATCACTCTCCATGCCAGTTTGAACACATATCATGTCTGAGGTTCCTCATATGGAGCCCTCTGTGAGCATTTCACTCCTTAAATTGTCCATGGTATTATGGTGTCTGGGACACTCAGAAGTTCAAACATCTGCTGATTCTCAGCACAGGGTACAAGATGTGTTTGGAACATAAGATGTTTATGCTGTTGCATAATGGAGATGCCCACCAATTGTCTGTATTTCTCTCTCTACTATGATAACTTACAGATTGTCCGTTATAATCTGTGTGAAATATGCAGATCATCATGGTCAGGGGAAGAAAAAAAGAAACAAAAGATCCCTGGGCGGAAAAGGAACCATTTCACAGAACACAGCAGGGGCAGTAGATGTAGGATCTTCAGAGGTCAGTAGGGGAGATTGCCTTCCATATGATGGAAACAATCAGGAATCCTGGCAAAACCAGGCACCTGTGACTCTGATCCCTCTGTTTTTAGATGTCATTGGGATGTTTCAGCTTACTTCCCATTGATCTGCCCCCCTCTGTGTGTGAATAAAACAGATTCACATTGGTGTTGTCCCTCATGGGCATCTGTCTCAACTGGGTGTGTGTCACACTGCTGCCATCCCTGCCAGATGATAAATTTGAAAGATGATAAATTTGAGCAGATGATAAATTTGGAAGAGAGGATGCCATAATGTAAGGATGTACACTCAGAACTGACTCCCAGGTCAGCCCACAGAGAAACCTCATGTGGAAGGTCAGGAGCAGTGGGGTAGAGAGATAGAGACAGCTCCCAGCATGTCAGAGAACAAGTGGGAGCAAGACCTGAAGTGCATTGGTGTTACGGTGGTGTGAAGTAGTAAGTTGTATTTAGGTGATTAAAAATTAATTCTGGATGTTGGCTACATAGCTCAGTGGTTAGACTTCTTGCTGCACAAGCATGTGGATCTGAGTTTGAATCTCCAGAGCTCATGTAAAAAGCCAGGCATGACCACACAAGGCTGTAACTCTAGTGCTGTCTAGAATAGAGATGGAAGTATTGTTGGGGTTTTCAGCCTAATTCCAAGTTCAGCGAGAGACCCTGTCTCAAGGGAGTAATGTGGAGAATGATAGAACAGGACACCAGCCTTCTCTCGTGGCTGTGCACACACAAGCGTGCATGTATACACACATAAGCACACCACAAATTAATTCTGGTAAGTGGAGGCTTGCTTTGTTCTACCCTTTATTGGTGGAATGAGCTACATGTGATGTACTTGCCTCTCAGTTGACTGGTGGCCTCACATAGCATCCCATCAACCCTCTGTGGTATGTCAGATATTGAGTCACAGCAGTAACGCTATGTGTCACTGCTATGTAAAAATAAATAAATAAAAACAACTCCCCAGGAACTGGAGTCTGTGCTGGTCTGCCATTCTTTTCCCATGGCTCTGAATTCATAGTCCACTCTTTTTGTATCACAGTCACTAAGAACATAGCTGGATGGACTCTGCTGGCTTAGTCCTACAGTCCTGTGTGTCCATCAGTGCCCAACGAGCTGAGGACTATTGCTGTCACTACTCACTGAAAGGCTCATGGTGGGAAGTAATCTTTCTGTCCTAACATGACCTCAGGATTTATGTGCATTGTCTTGAATGAGGAGGGGCTCTCTAAGTGTTTGTATGACTCCCCTGGAAACCACTGTGCTCTTTGTGTGTGTGACTAGTTTGAGCATCCAGGGAGTACAAATCTCCAATATTATTTGTGCAAGATCATGAGAACTCCCTGAGACTGCTGATCTTAAATAGTGGCTATTAGGGTCCTGTGAAGTCCTTGAGGCTGTTTGAAATCAGTATTTATAGGATCATAAGCCTAAAAATGTTTCCTGAGGCCCTTCTGGGTAAATAGTGACTTTTAGCCTAACTTTCTAACCATGATATATTATCAGTTGGACTTGAGGCTAACATGTTTGCCAATATCTTAAGACTTTGCTCTTTTTGAGAGAATGATCTAGGGAGGAATGTGTTTCCAGATTTGATACCATCCCAACCAATCAATTCAGCACCACAGACCTGGATTCACTTCTTCTTCCAAACATCAGTGTGCTTATCTGTGGTGGTTCAATAAAAGTAGCCCACATAGGCTTTTATATTTGAATGCTTAGTAACAAAGGAGTGGAACTCTTTGATTGGATTAGAAGAATTAGGAGATCTGGCCTTGTTGAAGGGTGTGTGTCACTGATGGGTGGGTTTTGAGATTACAAAAGCCTATGGCAGACCCAGTTACTCATCCTCTCAGTCTGTGGACAAGGATATAGCTCTTAGCTACTACTCCAGCATGGTATGTGTCCATTCCACCATGATGATAATGGACTAAACTTCTGAAACCGTAAATAATCTCTAAATTAAATGCTTTCTTTTATACGAGTTGCCTTGGTCATGGTGTCTTTTCACAGCAATAGAACAGTGACTAAGACAGTATCTAGGAGAAAGATTGAGAACATGTGTATGAGCAAGTACATGTGGACCCTCTGCTTGACTTCTGCAGGTATATCAGTTATCCTCAAGCCCAAAGACTCATTGCAAAATTGCTAGGTTTCTTCTGTTCTTTTCATTGAATTCTTCAGCCTCATTATACTGTAGGTGTTCAGTACATGTATCTGAGTCATTTGAGAACAGAGTTCATCTCTGTTGTTTGGCCTTGAGACCCACTAAGTTTAACAAATATCATCTGTATGACCATTGGTTTTGAACTGCCCACTGAAGCCTAGATTCCTCTGTGGGTTCACAGTTGAAGACAATGAATTCCCTTTGCCCTGAATCCATCAGACAGAAGTACATAGTTCAGCAAGGAGGGGTAAGAAAAAGACATGAGTGTGGGAAAGTAACTTGGAGTGGGTGGGTAATCAAGTTGGGAGGAAGACTAAAGAGAGTGAGGGCATCGTAGTTTTAATATGTCCTCCATAGTCTCGGGAATTTGAACACCTGATCCCCAGGTGGTGGCACTGTTTGGAGAAGTTGGTGTAGTCTTGTTGGAGGAAGCATATTACTGGAGGATCAGAGCTCACAGGAATAAGGGTCCTGAATGGTGAGGGGTCAAGTGGGAGGACTGGGGATTGAAGAATAAAGGAGACAAGAAATAAAGAACACTAAAGATTGCTGGGTGGTGGTGGTGCACACCTTTAATCCCAGCACTTGGGAGGCAGAGCCAGGTGGATCTCTGTGAGTTCGAGGCCAGCCTGGGCTACCAAGTGAGTTCCAGGAAAGGCGCAAAGCTACACAGAGAAAAACCAAAAAAAAAAAAAAAAAAAAAAAGAACATTAAAGATCACTGAGACCAGGAGGTCCTGCAAAAGCTGATGACTTATGCTAAGCAAGTTTAAGAAGTATAGCATCATATATACTGTTTGTAGGAGAAAATGGGTCAAGGTCAGCAGAGAGCTAAATCACACAATGTTGACAAAAAGAACACAGAATACCACAGACACAGCTTCCCTGGGACTGATAATTACAGCCCAGAGCAGGGGGAGTCAAGTCCCCAGAAACCACAACCTTGACCCTTTAGAGAAACTGGCTCTATCCCCAGATCAGCCTTGCCAAAACTGTTCCTGGACAATGACACAGAACTAATTCTCCCTTTGTGCTTTCATTGGGGCCTCTGAGAAAGCCTTGGGTAGGTCTAGCTCCCAACTATTGGAGGTTGGCTTTGAAAGTTTAAAGACTTGAACCATTTCCCTTTCCAGTTTGTTCTTTTTGTGTTTGTGGTTCAAAAGGTGAGCTCTCAACATCTTACTCCAGCCACCAAGCCTGCCTACTGCCTCGGCCCTGCCATTATAGACTCTAACCCTTTGGAACCATAAGCCAAAATAAAATCTTCTATAAATTGTGTTTTATCACAACAACAGAAAAGTAACTAATACATAAGCTGGTACCAGAGTTAGCTGTTGCTGTGAAGAACCTGAGCATGTTGGGTTTTTTGAAGGAATGTGGAAGACTCTGGGACATTGGGCTAGAAAAGAAATTGGATTCTATAAGCAAGCTTAACAGACCATCCTAGTGCAAGCCTGGCAAACAGTTCTGAGACTAAGGCAAACTGAAGAGTTTAACTGTAACTGGGAGAGAGACCACCGCTGTGATATTTGGGCAATGATCTTGTTTTATTCTGCCCATCCTAAGAATTTGTCTGATGCTAAATTAAAAAGTAATGGTATAATTCTTTGGTGGAGGCAATTTTGAGACAAAATAATATTGAACCTGTTGTGTGGTTGTTATTAATGGCTGTTGAGAAAAACTCTAGAGAGGAGAAGAAGAAGAAGAAGAAGAAGAAGAAGAAGAAGAAGAAGAAGAAGAAGAAGAAGAAGAAGAAGAAGAAGAAGACAATTAACAGTACTCTTCCATGCTTTCTCCTTCAGTTCCTGCCTCCAGCTCTGCCCTGCTTGAGGTCCTGACTTCCTTTCATTATGGACTGGGACCTGGGAGCTGTAAAATGAAGTAACCTTTTCCTCTCCCATGTTGCTTTTGCTCATGATGCTTTATCACAGAAATAGAAAGTTAACTAGGACTGGGGGTTACAGTAATCAGCATGAACCTTATGCATGATGAAACTGTCATGTGTGAGAACATATTTTATTGTTAGTGGTGCATACATGCATTAGCAAATTTAATCCAATGTGTGTAAAAGATTTATACACCATGAACAATGGGTTTACACAGGCCATTGTAAATCTGGGTCATTCAGAAATTAATACCATCCATTATATCAAAAAGGAAAAAATAAAAACATATTATGATGAAGGCATTCATGTAGATAAAGAAATGTCAATTTCTCACATCCATTCATTATGAATAGTCAAAGAAAATTAGGAATAGAGAAGTTTTTCCATCTGAATAAGATAATACACTAAGACTGAAACTAACATTATATTTAACAATAAGAACCATAAAATCTCATTTTAAATCAGGAAAAAGGCAGCAATATACCTTTTCTTCATAGGTTGCTCTGCCTTGTACTTGAATTCCTAACTACTACAGTAAGGACAGTAAGTAAATTAAAGGCCCATATTAGGAACAATTGCTTGTATCAATGCAGATAACACAGAAATTAATTATTTTTCAAAAATGACTTCATGGAACTAATCAGCATTTATAGCAAAGTAGCTCAAAATTGATTCATTTACATGCCAGCTGCTTTTATAAATACTAGCAGTGAACAATGGAATTTTAAATTTAAAAATACATCTGTTTCAGCACAGACACTTCCTGCATCTGCTGTGGGTGATTGATTGATAAATAAAACACTGATTGGCCGGTAGCCAGGCAGGAAGTATAGGCAGGGACTAGCAGAAAGGAGAATTGAGAGAACAGGAAGGCGGAAAGGAGGAGATGCCAGCCTGCCGTCCAGGGAGCATCATGTAAAGACAACAGGTAAAGCCTCGGAACACGTGGCAACATATAGATTAACAGAAATGGGCTGAGTGTAAGAGTAAGAGCTAGACAATGGTAGGCCTGAGTTAATGGCCGAGCAGTTTAAATAATACAAGCATCTGTATGTTTATTTTATAAGTGGGCTACAGGACTGCCAGGGCTTGGCAGGACCCGGAGGAAAAAACTCTAACTACATGCATCAATTGCACAAAGTGAACCATCCAGGAACTGATGGAAGCAGATGCAGAGACCCACATCCAAGCACCAGGCTGAGCTACGGCCGGAGTCCAGTCGATAAGAGGGATTATAGGAACAAAGGGGAGTCAAGATCATGATGGGGAAATCCACAGAGACAGATGACCCAAACTTGTGGGAGCTCACAGACACCAGACCAACAGCTGTGGAGACTGCATGGGATTGAACTAGTATGTGGTGATAGTTTTGTTGCCTGGTCTGTTTGTGGGACCCCTGGCAGTGGGACAAGAGTCTATCCCTGGTCCATGAGCTGACTTTTTTAAGCTCATTCCATACAGTGGGATGCCTTGCTCAACCTTGATGGGGGTGGGTGTCTTGGCCCTGCCTCAGCTGAATGTGCCAAGCCTTGTTGACTCCCTACAGGAGGCCTTACGCTTTCTGAGGAGTGGATGGGGGTAGATTGGGGGAGGTGGGGAAAAGCAGGAGGAGGGGAGGGAGGAGGGTTGGTATATAAAATGAACAAAAATAATTAAATTAAAAAATATATCTGTTTCATACATCAATTCCAAAATCCAAATAAATGATATTCAGTTGGTATTATGAAGTTGCCTATAAAGTGGCTACTGTAATTATAGCCAATAATTAGGCAAGGCTGTGTGCACCAGGATTGTGGGAGGAGTTATTTTTTTCCCAAATTTATTATATGAGTACTGTATCTACATCATTTCCACCCCTCCATCTTTCTCCTCCAACTCCTCCCATGTCTCCCCGCACTCTATCACATTCATGGCCTCTTCTTTAATTATTATTAAGAAAAAATTATATTTTCAAAGCCATGTCAGCAGTACCCCACCAGAGAGTTTCTTCAAATACAAGTGTGTTGATTGCAAGCCTCCATGTTTCAAGAAAACTACACGAAGAGTATGTGTTGAAAGCCTAGGTTTCAAGAGACAGCGCCGGGTCACCATATGCATTCAGATCTTGTTTTCCATTTTTGGAACGTGATTTTTGAGCATGATTTTTGCCACTTGAGCCAAGTTCTTTGTACTCATTAGAGAAGATGAATGCTCATGATGCAGGTGCGGAATGTGGTAGCATATAAAAAAGGAAAATGAGAGGGAGGAAAAACAGAAGCTACACAAGGGTAGTGACCCAAACCCAACTTACGGGACAGAGTTATCCCTCCCCCGAATCACTGGAGATGTGAAGAGATGGGAGATAGTCAGCTAACGTATACATCTAGACCAATGGTTCTCCACCTTCGTAATGCTGTGACCCTTTAATACAGCTCCTCATGTTGTGGTGACACCCAACCATAAAATTATTTTCTTGGGAGCTGGAGAGATGGCTCAGAGGTTAAGAGCACTGGCTGCTCTTCCAGAGGTCCTGAGTTTGATTCCCAGCAACCACATGGTGGCTCACAACCATCCGTAAGGAGATCTAGTGTCCTCTTCTGGCCTTCAGGCATACATGCAGGCAGAACATTGTATACATAATAAATAAATAAACCTTTAAAAAAAATTACTTTCTTTGCTACTTCATAACTGTAATTTTGCTGCTGTTATGAATTGTAATATAAATATCTGATATACAAGATATCTGATATGTGTCTCCCAAAGGGGTCGCAAGACACAGAGTGAGAACCACTGATATAGATGGAGAAATAACATCATGATATGCAGTAGAAGACCTCTCCACCACAACACCCAAATGTTTACCTGCATTCAGATCACACTTGCTCTCCGGATATTCTCTGAAAACGGTTCTCCACTGTATGTCCCAGATGTTCTTACAGAACCACCTGAGTCCTCAGACTTATCCCGAGGTCTCTGCCACCGTGACAGATGTGCTACTTTCTCTCCTGGCTGTGTGTTGGGTCTGTCTTTGGCTGTGCTGAGCTTCAAAGAGCAGAATGCCAAGGAGTCCAAAGACCAAGACAGATACCCCCATCCTGACGAGATTCTCCTTTGTGTAATCCTGGGGCTTTGAGACTGGAGATTGTAGAAAAAGAGGTCACAGAGGTCAGGGCAGATGAAAATCACCCCAGGAGACTGCTTTCTCCTGGACAGGACTTGATCTTCTGTATTGAGTTCTGTGGCTAAGAATTCTCCTTACTCACCTGTCTGGGGGTCTGACATGTTTGGTGATGGCCAGAGGGGCTGAACTGCATCTAAGAACCAAAGAAAAAAGTAGGATATAGGGGGCTGGAGAGACGGCTCAGTGATTAAGAACACTGGCTTGCTGGGTAGTGGTGGCACATGATTTTGGTACCAGCACTCAGAACCAGAGGCAGGCAAATCTCTGTGAGTTCCAATCCAACCTGGTCTATAAAGCAAGTTCTAGGAACTTAGAGAAACCTGAGTTTTACACAGAGAAGCCCTGTCTCAAAAAACAAAAATACAAAAATTTTTTTAAAAAAGGCACTGGCTGCTCTTCCAGAGGACCCAGATTCAATTCCCAGCATCCATGTGCCAGCTCACACCAGTTCCAGAGCTTCTGCCTCATGCATGGCAAAACACCAAGGAACATAAAATAAAAATAAGCATTATTTTTGAAAAAGTAGGATGTGTGAAATGCTTGAGACCCAAATGTTTTTTCTACTTCCCAAGTTTTTAATTTCTTCCTTTCTCCCTCCCCTGCACCATTATTTTAAGAGAAGGGACATTTTAAAAAAGCCAAGTCATGCCAGGCAGTGGTGGTGCACGCCTTTAATCCCAGCATTTGGGAGGCTGAGGCAGGCAGATCTCTGTGAGTTCAAGGCCACACTAGTCTACAGAATGAGTGATAGGACAGCCAGGACTGTTACACAGAGAAACCCTGTATCAAAAAAAAAGTCAGGTATGGTGGCACATACCTTTAATCCCAGCACTCAGGAGGCAGAGGAAAGCAGATCTCCGTGAGTTGAAGGTCAATCTGGTCTAAATAGTAGGTTGCAGGCCAGCCAGGGTTACATAGTAAGACCCTTCCTCAAAGCCTCTCTCTCTCTTTCTCTCTTTCTCTCTCTCTCCAGAATACATAGACCATCACAGAAATCTACAACTGGTCAAAATACAGAGTAAGGGGGCCTGGAAAATATCATGGCAGACTCCAAATGACCCAGTTAAAAATTAGGCCTCAGTTCCTGCTTCTTGAAACTGAGTAGGCAGTTTCTGAGGAAGTCACAAGCAAAGTACAATCAATCTTTAATGCCCCAAACAGCAGCTCAAGTTATACAAGGCCTGAGCCAGCCCCCACAGCCTCACAGCAGCTCAAGGTAATAACCAAATAAGGACAAAGCCTGAGGCTTGTCCAGGCCTGCCCCAAAATGAAAAGGCCATAGTCTTAGCCAGCCCTTACTAGTTCGAACCAATTGAGAATATACTAACATAATTGCCACTTGCTTAAGCCAATCTTATCTAAAGTGACCTTTCTGCCCTAGGAACTCCCCTTTGGCTATGCTTAAAAGGAGTTCAGACATCCCTCTTGGGGTCTTCATCATCTTGCCTTTGTATGGGATAGCAGGCCCCAGCATGCTGGAATACAAAAGCTCTTGCTGAATGTATATGTGGATGGTGATATTTTGTGGGACTTCTCCAGAACCCCTACATTAGAGATTAGAGAACAGCTAATCATGAGTTGCGCCCCCCTAACTGACACAGCTCCAATACAACCCCTATGCCTAAAGCTCAGGGAATATTTCAGAAGAGAGGGCAGAAAGATTATAAGAACCAGAGGACTAGGACACTGGGACATCTGCTGTGAGACAGTGTCTTCTATCTATAGCAAGGAGTTGTACCCATGAATACAAAAAATATATATATGGTTGCCTAACAAGACCTGCATAATAAAACCAGCTGACATTGACATGCTGGTGTGGGTGGGTGAAATCTCATAAGATCCCACCCCTAAATGAGGAAGCTGCAGGCAACTGGTGGCAGCTGGGAGAAGATTCAGTCTTTTCCAGGGAAGAGCCCTT
>CABHPP010136944.1:0-52300 GCA_902168425.1 Peromyscus attwateri
GTCCTTGGTAGCTTGTGCTAATGCTGCTGTTTCCTGGGTTTTAAACTCGGGGGCATCCTGGGGACTCTCTGGGTGCCGCCTACTTTCACTGTCTGTTCTGGGTAGGCTGTGTGCTTGTCCCGGCAGCCAGGTTCAGGCGCCGGAGAACACACGCCTCTCGATCAGAAGGAATGGGCAAGTAATTCTTACTAACAGCTCTGACATGTGTTCTCTCCTGGCTCTTGAGAAAGCAGCGTCCTCACAGTTGTGAAGTCAAACGCTGTCGGCAGTGCTGACACTGGGGCTTTTTACCTCCCTGCGTTCCTGCTGGCCTCAGGGACTTTCACCAGGCTCTGTGAGATGGACACCACGCGGTCTCCTTGTCTCAGTCATGTCTTCTGTCTTCATCCACCTGAACAGCACAGGGATAGTTTCTTTCTTCTCTAAAATCCTTCATGATACAGCAAGCTTCACAGACTAACATCTGTTATCTGTTCGGCTTTCATGGCCTTCCATAACTTGGTCCCAAAGACCTTTTTCAGTCTCACCTTTCTGCTCCATACCTTTGTGTGTAGGTTGGACATTGCTGCTATTCTTCTTCTTCTTCTTCTTCTTCTTCTTCTTCTTCTTCTTCTTCTTCTTCTTCTTCTTCTTCTTCTTCTTCTTCTTCTTCTTTGTTTTTCAAGACAGGCTTTCTCTGTGTAGCTTTGCGCCTGGAACTCACTCTGTAGCCCAGGCTGGCCTCGAACTCACAGAGATCCGCCTGGCTCTGCCTCCTGAGTGCTGGGATTAAAGGCGTGTGCCACCAACGCCCGGCTGGACATTGCTATTCTTAAACATTGAAATCAGAAATGCTCCAGAATCCAAATTCTTGAACATTGACTTGATGGCCTATGCAGGAAGTTCTATACCCGACCTTATATAATGGGTTGAGATCAATATACAGGCACACTGAAAATATTGTATTAAAGTCACCTTCAGGCCGTGTATAGAAAGGTGTGTGCATTACTTTTCTGTTCTGGGATAAAACACCAGGATGACAAAGGCGACTTCCGGAAGAAAAGCTTTATTTGGGCTTACGGTTCCAGAGGGCTAAGAGTCCATAGTCCATCATGGCAAGGAGGCACAGCAGCAAGGGTGGCGTAGGCAGCGGCGGCCGCAGGAGCGGGAAGCTGAGAGCTCCCATCTTCAACCACAAGCAGAAAGCAGGAAGAGGGAACGGGAAGTGACGGGAAGCTTTGCATTTCCAAGTCCGCCCCCAGTGACACAGTTCCTCTGGCAACACTGCATCACCTAACCCTCCCCAGCCACCAACCAGGGACCAAACGTTCAAATGCCCCGGACTATGGGGAACATTTCTCATTTAAGCCTCAAGAGTATGTATGAAACAATGGAATTTGTGTTTAGATATCTCATTAAGGAACCAGATGTTCCCCAGATGCCTGTAATCGCAGTGTTTGGGGGGAGTGGAGGCAAGAGAGTCAGTTCAAGACCGGCTTCTTCTACATGGTGAGTTGGAGGCCAGCTTAGACCACCCGAGACCCTGCCTAAAAAAGAAAAATCAAGCAAATCAACAAAAATAACAATAGCAAAAGGATTTCCCATTAGTCTAGGCAAATATTCGAAAAATAATCTGTATTAAAAATACTTCTGGTCCCAGGCATTTTGAGGTACTCAATCTGTATCCATTCATTCATCCATTCATTTTTTTCCCTCTCTCTTTGTATTTGTGAGTGTGGTGTGTGGGAATGGGGTGTGTGTAAGAACCTATGTGCACCTTCTCTTACTGAACCTGGAAATAGACTGGCAGTCAACAAGTCCCAGCAATCCTCCGGTCTCTGCCTCCCAAGTGCTGCCATTACAGACACTTGCGTGGTCACCCTTGGCTTTTTACATGGGAGCTAGGAGTTCAAACTCAGGTTCCATACCCGGCAAGCGCACGCCCTCTCTCTCCCAGCCCTCTCTCTAGACCTACCCCCCCCCCCCCCCCCCCCTCTCTCTCTCTCTCTCTCTTCTTTTGTCTTTCTTAAACAGGAAAAGAGAACACACACAATTACATGCTTAAGACAGGACAGTATCACCCACCACTTCGGGTGCTGTTAGGAATCAAACCTAGGGCTTCCTTCACTCTGTGCAAATGCTGTACCCGTGAACATATCCGCCAGCCCCAAACTCTATTACTGTTGCTCACTCCAGTTAACCCCTCTCCCAGGAAGGAACAAACAAAGATTTTTCTCATTTCTAAGTTATCCCCCAGGTTGAACTCGGCTTTCTGTGGTTGAAATCAGATCCTGCAGTGCCCCTCCCCCCACCCCATCCCACGTGCCCTTAGAAGGGCCACTCCTTTGGTGTCCGTGGTGTCTGTGTAATCTTACTTAGTTTTTGGTAGCCAGGTTCCCGTTGTTGTGTGACTCATCGGGCTCCTTAGATCCTGCTCTCAGATTTCTTAGTGCTGACCTCCCTTGCCACTCCCAGTACCCCACGACTCCTGTGCCTCTCTCCACTGCTGTCTGTCCTTAGTTCTGCTGGTTTTTGTGTTCTTGTTAACCTCTCCAGGCACTGAAGGTGGAGCTCAGTCGGCAATGCTTGCCCAGCTTGTATCAAGCCCTGGTTTGATCCCCAGCCCTACAGGGTAGCTCGTGCATGTAATCTCAGAACTGGGGGTCGGAGGTGCGGTGGGAATGATGGGGTGGAGGTAGGAGGATCCCAAGTATCCCAAGTTCAAGGGTATAGTGAGTTTGAGGCCAGCCCAGAATACAGGAGACCCTGTTTCTACATCAAAAACAAACAAAAAAAATCCACGTGTCCTATTATGGCAAACGTTGACGGACGCACAGGGAAGAAGTGTGTCATGAGAGCCGGTAGACGACATTTATTATCAGCGGCTAGAATTCCTTTACGGATACTGCTAATATCTTATAAGATTTTTTTGGTTTGCTTTGGTTTGGTTTGATTTGGTTTTTCAAGGCAGGGTTTCTCTGTGTAACAGCTCTGACTGTCCTGGAACTCACTCTGTAGACCAGGCTGGCCTCACAGAGATCCGCCTGCCTCTGCCTCCCGAGTGCTGGAATTAAAGGCGTGCGCCACCACTGCCTGGCCAGTTCTTTTTTTAAGGTTGATTTTTTTATTATTTTTAACTGTGTGTGTGTGTGTGTGTGTGTGTGTGTGTGTGTGTGTGTGTGTCGGGGGTGGGGGGAGGGCAGGTAATGTACATGTGAATATGAGTGTCTCAGAAGGCAAAAGTGTTGGATCCATCTGGAGCCAGGGTCACAGGCTTTTGTGAGCCACCCGAACTCAGGTCCTCTGCAAGAGCAGTATGTAGTGCTGTTATGCGGTGCTGTTTCGCTAGCCCCTGGTTTTCTTTTTCTGTTTTTGATCCTTTGTTTATGGATCCACTCTTTCAATCTATCAAAGAGTTACTTTATCTTCATTGCACAGAAGTGTGCATGATCCAGAGTCCTGGGGAAAGAAGGAGCTTGTCTAAAGACTCACATGAGCTGATTTGTAATAGAGCCAGGATTAAACACAAGGCTGCTTCAGGAATGGCTTTTGTAGTCATGTGGCCAGGGCATGATTCATCTGGAGGGTGACGCTGCTTCTCAAGTGCTCTTGATAGCATCAGCTAGTAAAGAAGTCCACCTTAGGCTCCTTCTTTTGCAAGTTGACATGATTTTTTTTTTTTTTTCAAGTGTGACCTTTGATGTTTTCAGGGTAAGACAAAGGGAACATTTCTGGTTTAAATTCCCTCCTGGTTGGAAGGGCAGATGGTCTACTCAGATCACAGGTATTGGAAATAGTTAAGCCAAGAGCAAACCAGCAGTCCTTTCTCTGTCTTACCCCCCAGAGGCAGCCACTTGCACCTCCTTTAGCTATTTATTTTGGTATTTCCTTTATATTTTTATGCTGATGTTTGTAGGTTTTTCTCTTTTCTTAAGTACCAAGGATTGAGCCCAGGGCTTTGTGCCTGAGCTAGGCAAGCTTCCTTACTAAACTTTCAGGTTTATCCTCCGTTCTTCTCAATACAGTTATAATGTTTGATCATTATTCAGTATCAACATTTTTCTGACTGCAAGTATTGTTTATTTTGAGCTACATTGTGCTTTTTCAATTGTTTGTTTGAGACAGGATCTTGTTACATAGACCAGACTGGCCTTGAACTGGGGGTGATCCTCCTGATTTTGCCTCTGCCTCCCCAGTGCTGGAATTTTGGGTGTGTTGCTACCATGCCTGGCTTACAACTTTTAAAAATACATTTTGTTTATGATGTGTGTGTGTGCGTGCTTACACATGCTCACATGGTGTACATGTGAAGGTCAGAAGACAATTTAGAGGACTCTGTTTTCTCCTTCCACCTTGTGGGTTCTGGGCATTGAACTCAGGTTGTCGGGCTCGGTGGTAAACAAACCAGATGCAGGCTGTCTTCACATACCCTGTGATCCTCCTGCTTCAGCCTCCTGAGTGTTGGGATTACAGGTGTGAGCCCCCACCACCCCAGCTCAAGTCATTACTTTTGATATTTCCTATTTTGCCCAACCAAAATACATTTTCATAGTTAAAAATGATCAAACTCGTATTTGCTTGTTTATATACCTCCTACCGATTCATTAATTCAATGGATGTTTTTTGAGTGCCTACTATGTGCCAAGCACTGTTTTTGTTTCTAGGAGCATACTAGGGAACAAACTAGACAAAGATTCTCCTCTGACATTTTAGGTGGAAGATGGTAAATTACAGTGTTGGAAGGGGATATGTGTGAAAGGGAGAACAGCTATGTCTGTCAGGGTAGGGGTGGGGATAGACACGCATGTCAGGGTGGGGGTGGGGATAGACACGCATGTCAGGGTGGGGGCGGGGATAGACACCCATGTCAGGGTAGGGGTGGGGATAGACACACACGGCCAAGGTGAAGGAGAAAATAGATGAAGGTAGAACTCTGAGCAGATTTGCATTCTTCCCAGCATCCCTTTCTTTCTCACTCAGTGCCTTGGGTAATCTGGTCTTTGGTTTTTCCTGGTGGCTTTGCTTCCTGCAGCTTTCTGTCTGCCTCAGTCAGGAGTAGGTACCCTGGAGGGCTGCATGCAGCACCTTGGTCCTGGTTCCCTTACCCATTTCCTCCATGGATCGCCTGCCCCTGATTCCGACATTCTCTCTTTGATTTAGTTCGCTCTCTCTTAAAAAAAAGAAAAACTCCCCTGGGGCCAGAGAACTAGCCGAGCGAGGGAGGCACCAGGGCTAAGCTTGGTGACCTGAGTTTGATGCTTGGAGAAAACTGACTTTGGAAAGTAGCTGTGGCATATGTGCCCACCCCAAATGAATCCATGTACCAAGAAGTCTACAGTTTCCCGAGAAGGGGGACACAGAGACACAAAAGTAATGGGGAGAGTGTGGAGATCTCAAAATCGTGTAGCTAACTTTACCTTTGAACAGAATTCCCGGTCGGAGATAATCTCTCGGGCCTCCATCCCCTGTCAACAAGTGTTGCCCTAATACTTTATTCTGACCCAGTGTTTCACTCTGGGGACTTTTAGGATTGTTCTTTTTTATTTTGCTGTCCTGCAGTTTTATGAGGGTGAGTGAGGCTTGGTGAGATTTTTTTTTTTTTTACATTAATTCTTTTTGCGTGTGTGCATGACATTTAATGAGTTCTTCTAGTCTTCAGTTTGGGAAATTCCCTGATCTTACCTCTTTGTCGGTAATGACTCTTGGTCATGCCCCCGTGCACTGAGTCCTTGAAATGATAAGGGGTTTCTTTGATAAGCACACTTTTTAAAAATTGACATGAGATGTAAGAGACTTTTTATTTCTTTTTCCAGTGACTGGGACTTGGAATAATGGAAGATCTCTTTAGAACACAGTAATTTCATTTTCAATGGCAGCCTGTGCCCCCTGCAGCCCCACCCTCTTCTCCTGGGCTCTTGGCCAACGGCTGCATCTGGGAAGTGAGGGGTCTGTGAACTCACCTTTGGGGCCTTGGCCTCTCTTTCACTTTCCTTAGTTTTTCTGGTTTCTCTTATCTTACCAATGTTTTTATTTTTACTTACTTATTTTATTTTTTGCAGTGCAGTAGATTAAACTCATGATAGGAAAGCTCTATTCCTCAGCCCATGTAGTTTTGCACTTACTTATTTAGTGTGTGTGTGTTGCATGTGGGTGTGTGGGGTGGCATTTGTGTGGAAGTTGGGGGACAGCTTTTGGAAATCGATTCTCTCTTACTGTGAGATTCCCTAGACTTGAACTCAGATCGTCAGGCTTGTTAGCAAGAGTCATCTTGCTGGCCCCTTTGTATTTTATTATTTATTTTTAAAAATTCATTCATTTTTATTTTATGTGCGTGTTTTGCCTGCATGTTCTCGGTGCATCACATGGTTGCAGTGCCCTAGAAGTCCAGAAGGGGGAGTTAGATCTTCTGGAACTGGAGTTACAGACTGTTGTCAGGGGCTGTGTGGGTGCTGGGAACTGAGCCCAGGTCTTCTGGAAGAGCAACCAGTTCTCTTAACCCTAGAACCATCTCTCCAGCCCCATCTCACGTATTTTTAATTGAGATTAAGTAGTCCCATGACATAAAGGTTCCTGTTGTGGTCATTTTTTTAATATTTTTATTTATTTATTTATTTATTTTTATTTATTTTTATTTTTTATTTCTTTATTATGTATACAGCATGTATGACTGCAAGCCAGAAGAGGGCACCAGATCTCATTATAGATGGTTGTGAGCCACCATGTGGTTGCTGGTGGTTGCTGGGAATTGAACTCAGGACCTCTGGAAGAGTAGCCAGTGCTCTTAACCTCTGAGCCATCTCTCCAGCCCCCGTTGTGGTCATTTTAAAGTGCACTACTTAGTGGTTTTATTTTAAATGTGTGACCATCACCATTATGTAATTCCAGAACCCATTCATCATTCTCAGAGAGAAACCCCCACACTCACGGAGCCGTTAGCTCCTGTTTCCCTCTCTCAGATCCTGGCAGTCATAATTCTGGGTTCTCCTCCATGGCCTTCCCTTTGTGGACATTTGATGTAAACGGGATCCTACACTGTGGGCCTTTTGTGTCTGGTTCATTTCACCCAGCAGATTTCCAGGGTTCCTCAGTGTTGACCACGCATCAGTTCTTTACTGTGGTCTTAAATTGGTATCTGGGTGTTGGGTTTTTCACTACCCAGGCAATCAGTATCCACGTTTATTATCCTTATTTTGATTTCCATACCGGAACTTGGTTTACTTTCCCCCAAACAACTGTTAGCCACCACGTGATGTTGAATCATCCTCCTTTTTCAAAGTGCCTTTGTGTTTGTTTTTCAGTATGCCAGTACTGAGGTGGATGGAGAACATTACATGACCCCAGAAGACTTCGTTCAGCGCTATCTTGGCCTGTACAATGATCCAAACAGCAACCCAAAGATTGTGCAGCTTTTGGCAGGAGTAGCTGATCAAACCAAGGATGGGTAAGAACTTTTATACCTGGTCTGACAATTAGTCATGTATTTTATTAAAAATATAAAACTAAGTTTCATATCATCTTTTTTTTATTTTATTTTTTTATTTTTTTTTTGAGACAAGGTCTTACTACATAGCCCTGGCCGGCCTGGAACTCAGTATGTTGACTAGGCTAGCCTTGAACTCACAGAGCTCCTCCTGCTTCTGAGTGCTAGGATTAAAGGTGCATCACTGTGATGAGCTTGCATCTTGAATTATTTAAAAGATGTACTTATTTTTATGTATGTAAATGTTTTGCCTGCATGTATGTATATGCACTACGTGCATGGTGTGTGAGGAGGCCAGAAGATGGCATCAGTTCTCCGGGTCCTGAGTTACAGACAGTTGTGAGCTACTGTGTGAGTGCTGGGAACTGAATCTGTGTTCTTAACCACTGAGCTATCTTTCTGGCCCTGTATCTAGAGTTGTAATAGTAACCAATATCTTTCCTTGAAACTTGTAAAATGGTGTTCTTTACTGCCGTTATCAAGCAAGCTGTCAGCTCTTATTTTCTAAAAAAAAAAAGTTTACGTAAGAGAAACCATATTTTATATTGGATAATCTGATCAGGAGGGGCTCCTTATAATGAATTTTATTTTTTTGTATTCATTTATTTGAAAAATACTGAGTACCTGCTAATGTGTCAGGCATTATTCTTAGTGTTAGAATGTGTCAGAAAGCAAGCCACAAAAGGTAATAAAATAAAAAAAGTAAATTATAGCATGTTAGGAGGAGGTAAGCACTATGAAGAACTTAGGGAGTGGTCTGTATTCATGTGTCTACTTAATTTAGTTGGAAAACATTACGTTAAACACCACAATTTGCCAGGTACTATTGGGCTTTATAAATATAAGCATGAATAAAATGACGTTGCTGACCTTAAGAATAAATTCATAGCTTAGTGGGAAAGAGAGGACCAGACAAAGTAAAAACAAGTCAGTATTTCTGGGGTAAGACAGTGATGATAAACATAGAAAGTAGAAGAACCCAGGAAGCTTTGTTAACTCTCAGTTAGGACAGCATCACAGGGGAGCTGACACTTGAACAAACCCGTGGGACGAAGAGGGAGAAGAATTCCAGGGAGGGAGAAAGGATTGCCAAGGAACATGAAAGAACGAGAGCGTGTGTGTGTGTGTGTGTGTGTGTGTGTGTGTGTGTGTGTAAGCAGTGGGGCATTTATGTTGTAAGTACTTTGGTGCGACAACTGTGGCATTGCTTTGCTGCTGCAGAAGATGTAGTTGGAGTGAAACTGGGGACCGTGTGTGCTGGGCTTTTGCTGTGTCTCCTGACTCCCACTCTTGGGGTCCCTTTAGCCTGGTAGTGTGTGGGTGTGAAGTCACAGAAGCAATAAGGATTCATCTTACTATGGAGTCAGTCCATTCTTCAAGGGGTGCTCTAAATGTTAGTAAAATTGCATGGGGCTGGATTATGGAACAAATACAATATTTATTGAATTACATAAAGAAAACAATTGGGCCAGGCGGTGGTGGCGCACGCCTTTGATCCCAGCACTTGGGAGGCAGTGCCAGGTGGATCTCTGTGAGTTCGAGGCCAGCCTGGTCTACACACCAAGTTCCAGGACAGCCAAAGATACACAAAGAAACCCTATCTCGAAAAAACAACAACAACAACAAAAACCCAAAAAACAAAAAAAACCACCAAAATGTCAGGTCAGCTCTTAAGCTGCAGATCAGGTCATTTATAGAGTCTAAATAGTGGTTAGATAGAAGGTCTATGGAAATTAATGTATTTAATTAGAATTCTTCCTTCTGAATTGTTAAAGGTAGCACATACATTTTGCTCTTTTAGAAAATATCGGTATGTTTGTTGTTGACCTGGTTTTGTATTTATTTATTGAAACAAGAGTCTCTCTATGTAGCCCTGACTGTCCTGGAGCTCACTATGTAAACCAGACTGACCTTGAACCCACACCTGCCTCTATCTGCTGAGTGCTAGGATCAAAGCTGTGCAGTCACCACCCTTGGCCCTATTTTTCTCCATTTATTTATTTATTTATTTATTTATTTATTTATTTATTTATTTATTTATTTTTTGAGACAGGGTTTCTCTGTAGTTTTGGTGCCTGTCCTGGATCTTGCTCTGTAGCCCAGGCTGGACTCAAACTCACAGAGATCTGCCTGCCTCTGCCTCCCGCATGCTGGGATCAAAGGCGTGCGCCACCATCGCCACCCGGCCTCCCTTTATTTTTATTTTATGTTTTGCCTGCATGTATGTGTGTGCAGGTAATGCCCAAGGAAATCAGGCAGGAGCATCAAATCTTCTGGGACTGGAGTTACAGTAGCTGGCTGTGAGCTGCCATGTGGGTGCTGGATTGAACCTGGATCCTCTGGAAGAGCAGCCAGTGCTCTCAACCTCTGAGACATCTCTCCAGTTCTAGACATGGTTTTAGAATGACCATGTTTTCACATAAATATCTCATGCCTTTTGTGACCATCTTGTTTTAGTTCTTTGAAACTTTAGATGATTCTTTTTTGGTTTTTCGAGACAGGGTTTCTCTGTGTAGCTTTGCGCCTTTCCTGGAACTCACTTGGGAGACCAGGCTGGCCTCGAACTCACAGAGATCCGCCTGCCTCTGCCTCCCGAGTGCTGGGATTAAAGGCGTGCGCCACCACCGCCCGGCACTTTAGATGATTCTTGTAGGCTGAAGTGCATTGTTAAAGTATGGCATTTTTCATGAGGTCAAGTAGAATCCAAGTATTAATTTGGCAGAGTGTATCAGTAATAGCTTTGTGTAGTGAATAATCTAGTAATATTGAATTGAGTTTACTCCTTTTTTTTTTTTTTTAGTACAGAGTCTCACTATGTAGCCCTGGCTAACCTGTAACTTACAGATCCATCAGTCTCTGTCTTTCAGTGCTGAAGTTAAAGATGTGTGTCACCACAACTGGCTGAGTTTACCTTTTAAAGACACCCTTTCACTCTTCGTTTTCTTTTTTGGGTGGTTGTGAGATACGTATTTAAACTTATGATAATCCCCCAGCTTCACCCTCCCAAGTGCTGGGTTACAGGCATCACCACACCTGGCAGCCCTTTTCACTTTTTTTTTTTTTTTTTTTTTTTTCTTCATTTTTTCAAGTCAGTCTCACTTTGCCCACAAATTACTTCCAGAAGCAGAGAAAAAAAATAGAATTTTCTAGAAGACTTGGGGTCTTGCCTTTTTGTGGATGCATGGTGTTTAGAAGTTGTTGAACTTCCTGAATATAATGCAGAATGGGTGGATTTGTATCAGAATTATTCTAGGGAGAAATCTCAGGCTTTCGGAAAGGCTCAGTATTATGGTTAAGGGTTTACATCTTAATCTGACAGAATCAAAGTCTTTGGTAATGTTTGACTCATCCCGAGAAGTTGCCTTTGTTTAACAGTTGAGGAAAAGAGGCTCAGAGTGGTTAATTAGCTTTCTTGGTAATCAACAATTAGTTCTCTTAACATCCAGTCTTCTTTTCTTGTAATCTCTCATCATTAATTTCTCCTTCTCCAATTCTCTCCTTCTAGCTGTCACTGTTACCCAGGACAGTGAATGAAGGCTTACAATGAAATTTTACTTTTATTCTGGCCTCGGGGTTAGAACGAGGTTGTTACTTTTATTCTGGCCTCGGGGTTAGAACGAGGTTGTTACTTTTACTCTGGCCTCAGGGTTAGAATGAAATTGTTACTTTTACTTTGGCCTCAGGCTTAGAATGAAATTGTTACTTTTACTCTGGCCTCAGAGTTAAAGGTTCTGTTACAGTTTTTGTTGTTGTTTGTTTGTTTGTTTTCCAAGACAGGGTTTCTCTGTGTAGTCTTGGCTGTCCTGGAACTTGCTCTGTAGCCCAGGCTGGCCTTGAACTCAGAGATCCTCCTGCCTCTGCCTTCTGAGTGCTGGGATCAAAGGCGTGCACCTCCGCCACCTGTTACACTGCCGCCCAACCTGTTACGGTTTTTTTGATGCTGAGTCCTACAGGATGTAACTTGATGGCAGCGTGACATTACTTAGAATCACCCTGGCAAAGGGAAGCCACACGAGTGAGTAGAATCAGTAGAGACAAGTTTAAGTAACTGGACGTGTGAGCTAGAGCTGGTTTAGGAGCGGTCAGTAGTCTTCCTTTGTTGATCAGATCTGAGACCTGCTAGTGGAATCTCCGTGCCTTCAGGTAAGTCTTTTGCATTGCTTTTGGAACTTTCTGAGCACAAAAAAAGAACATAGTGTTTCCCCTGATGTTTTCTAGCCCAGGAAGTACTCTTTCTTGCCATCCCCTGTCCACCATTAGACGATGTAAAAAGGTGCTTGATACAGAGTCACGCAGAAGCAGCATCGTGTGGTATAAATAGCCTGCTGGGTTGTCTGAAAGTCAAGTTATCAGCCAAGTGTTATTTGTGAGATTGTGGCTTAAACTTGGGAGTTCTGGTTGCGTCATGAAAAGCAAAATGATTTTATGCATTAAACACAGATCACAGAGACTATTATGTGATCTGATCTGAAATATTTAGACAGTTGCTTCTTTGAAACTGTAACTTCTAGGATAGTGGTTTCTATATTTAGTCTAGTCAGAATTTCATCTGGAAGTTCTATCTGCTATACTGGGAAGACGCAGTTTTTTCTCTGATCCTTCATGAGTGTTGTTTTTTTTTTTTTTAACCATACATGTTGAAGACCCATTCATTTTGGTAGAAATCTTGGCTACTTTATACAATTTTGTAGAAAATTATAAAAATAACAAACATATTTGGCATTATATTAGTTTTCATTCTGATAAGGGGCTTTGTGGGAAAATGTACTACACAGTCACAAAATTTGTTACTTCAAAGTTATAAAATATGCAATTTCAAATAAAAATTCCAAGCAACCAGGAGATAGAAGCAGGAATGTCAGGAGTTCAGTGTGCCCCCTACCCCCACTGCACCCCATAAAAATAGTTTAAAAAATAGGTGGACCTTGGCCAGGGATGAGGTGCACATCCTGCAAAGTCCAGGGACCTGGTGAGCTATCCCACACCTGATTTTCTCCTGCAGATGGACCAGTAGGAAAGTAAATGGCTGTAGATGTGTCCCACTGGCTCCAATACCCTGGCTGCTCAGTAGTTTGGTGGAGATCGGAGTATGCTGATGGGCAAAATGTATCAATTTAGCAGGTTCCATTTTAACAGGGCTGCTTGCTGTACATAGTAAAATATCTGTGAGTCACCAGTGTCCTGAGGCGTCGGCAGCCAAGGCCTACAGCTGTCTTTTTGGAGGCAGTTCCTGCTTGGCACCAAGAGCTACCAAATGTCACTTAGGACCAAGAACCTCCTGTTGCCCAAGCTTGCAATTTGTCAAGGGAAATCAGAAAGCTGGATATTTGTATGAAATCTTAGGATTTCCTAATGTTGCCAACAAGTGCATCTGGAAAAGTAATTCTTTGTTTGCCAAAGAAAATATGTCTGTTGGACAAATTCCACTTGCTAGCCAGCAGCTATGGCCTTTGCTGGATAGGGAGCTAATCTTTATTTTCTCTTATAAAAAAGAAAGTTTTATTACTGAGCGTGAAATATGTTCCAAAGTGATGCATTCTATATTTCAGAGTTATTTGTGTTTTTGATGCCCAGTTCTAGATACTTAAAAAATCAAATTGTTGCTGGGCAGTGGTGGCACACGCCTTTAATCTAAGCACTCGGGAGGCAGAGGTAGGTGGATCTCTGTGAGTTTGGGGCTAGCCTGGTCTACAGAGCGAGTTCCAGGATAGCCAGTGCTACATAGACTCAAAACCCTGTCTCAAAAAGCAAAACAAAACAAAAAAACAACAAAAATCAAATTGTTGCAAGTTTGTTCATTTTTTAAAAAATAGATAATCAGCTCATCTATTGTTTTTAAGTTTTAGAATTATTATTATCATTTTTTTTTTGAGACAGTTTCTCTGTGTAGCCCTGGCTGTCCTGGAACTACCGCTATAGACCAGGCTGGTCTTGAACTCAAAGATCACCTGCCTCTGCCTCCGGAGTGCTGGGATTAAAGGCGTGTGCCACCACTGCTCTAGAATTATATTTATAGTCAGAAGAAATAATGCTGGTCATTCTTCATTATGAAATTTCAGGCATTTAAAAGTGTGTGGCTAATGAGTCTTCTGGTACTGCCTGCCTAGGCCGCTGTTTCCCTGGCATTCCACGCTCTAGTCAGTCCCAGCACCCCACTCATGGCTGACCTTTTGTTTCACTCAAGCCCAGCGCCCCATGTTGATTTTCTTTCTCCTCTTTTCCTTTCTTCCCTCCATCCTTCTCTCCCTCTTGGAGCTGGGTATGGAGTCCAGAGCCTCACACATGCTTAGCTACCCCTCACCCAGCTTGTTGCTTTTGAGGAACGTGTGGTTGGTTCTGGTATGCTGCAACAAGAATAGCAGAAAAAGCTAAATAAAAAATAATTCAAAACAAAACAAACCAAAAAGAATAGGTGAGTCAGGACTGGGGGTCACACCTGCCGAGTTGTCCCCTGCCTGACTTTCTCCTGCCGATGGAGATGGGGGAACATCAATGGCCACAAAAGCTGGGGTGCATTGAGGGCCAGTGCCCTGTAGGCTCCAAGCTCCTAGGACTGTCAGTGAGGTCTGGGTTGTGTTAATGGCACCACGTCTCCCCCTACTACGCCGCCCTCAGACAGGGTTTCTCTGTGTAACAGCCCTGGCTGTCCTGGACTATGCTCTGTAGACCAGGCTGGCCTTGAACTCAGAGATCTGTCTGTCTCTGCCTCCTGAGTGCTGGGATTAAAGGTATATGCCACCACAGCCCAGTGGCATCATGGTTTTCAGGGGAGGATACAGGGAGACTGCCAGCAATACGAAGTGGGTAGATCCCAAATCCCACCTTTAAAATTTAAGGGTCCACCTCTGAGCCCAGGTGCCAACCCTCTCTGTAAACCTACATCTGATGGTGCCCCAGGGTTGATTTTCTAGCAGTGGTGATGGTTATAGCTAATGCAGTAATGCCTCTGTATGCCAAGCATTGTGCATATATATACGTTTTCCATCATGGATTTCTCAAAACAAGCTTGAGACTTAAATGTTAAAAGTTTTACATCTAAGGAAACGGAGAGGCCAAGGAACTTGTCCAGGGTGCCACCACACCCATTTTGAAGTCACTATATATGTATGTGTGTGTATACATATAAGTGTTTAGATATAGATATAGATTCTTCAGCAAGACAGTGAGAAGGAGATGATTTATTGTACCTGAGTTATACTTGGGCACACGTGAGAGAAGTGGAATACCCAGGTCCGAGGCAGAGGGTCAACAGGAATTGTTTTGGTTGTAAGCAGAGCAATCTCTCAGAGACGCACTTGGTGGTCTGATGGTGAAGTTTTGGATCCATCGAGACAATTACAGACAGTAGCATGTAGTCAGACAATGTGTACCAGCATCCCCTCCCTTCTCCCCCCAACCCCCAGGGCTGCACAGGCTCATTTACAGGGACCTCTGCGTCATCTTTCTTCTCAGGTACTTTCTCTTCTTCCTGCACTTCGCTCTGTGGCGCAGGAGTTTCAGGGAAGACGTACGGAGGCCGGGAGAGCATCTTTTCTGACTGTTATCTTCTTGGACCCCTGCACTGTCTTGCGGTTTCCTCTAGGCGGCCTTTCTGTGGCAGCGGTTAACATGTTCCTTTGTGCATTACATTTTCTCTCAATTGATGATTAGTTCTAAATCACTGGTTCTCAATGGGGGTAATTTTGTTTTCTAGGACATCCCTGACAATATCTAAAGACATTTTCAGTTATCACAACTGAGAGATGAAATTGACATCTCGGGCGCAGAACCCAGGGATACTGCTAAATATGCTACAAACCATAGAAGACCCAACAATAAAAGATAATCCAGCTAAGAATGTCAGCAGTGCTGGGGTTGAGAGACTATTGATCAAATTCAGGCTTATTTTTGGCCTGCTCCTATCTGTGGTGTTAGGAGCTATTGATTAATGCTCACATCCCTTAATTTGTTAAGGGCTTACAAAAATGTACTATTCCTTCCCTTCTGCAAATGCATCCCCTTCATCTGTCACCTGCTTACCCTGAGCTACAGTTCATACAGCAACACATACTAAATGCCTGGTATTGATGACTCTTTCTGGAGGAGCAGGTACCCAGGGTACGTTTTCCTTTCTGTGGCTTCTGCGAGACGTCCACACCCATGCTCTCGGGTGTGTCTTTTGTCTGAGGGCCTCTTTCTCTTAACCCTCATGCTTTAGCTTATATGAAAATGTCTTTATTAAACTCCAACTCTGATTCATTAAAAGGTCCAGTATTTTCCTATTCTCTACTAGCCAGTAATTAAAAGAAATATTTAGTTTATTTGTGTGCGTGTGTGTGTGTGTGTGTGTGTGTGTGTGTGTGTGTGTACATATGTATGTGTGTTTGAGTGCCTTGGAGACCAGAAGAGGACATTGGATGGACATGTGGTTGATGTGGGTGTTGGAAATTGAATCTGGGTTCCCTGTGAGGCTGAGCCATCACCCCTCCAGCCCCAGTAATATTTTATATTTTGTTCCAGGTTGATCTCCTATCAAGAGTTTTTGGCATTTGAGTCTGTTTTGTGTGCTCCAGATTCCATGTTCATAGTGGCTTTCCAATTGTTTGACAAGAGTGGAAATGGAGAGGTGACATTTGGTAAGGGAAACAAAAAGGGTCATAAGTCACAGTAAAGTTCCCACGGCTGGTCCAGCTCTTCATTCCCCAATGTAACTACTGCATGCATGTTGCTGTTTACTTCGGGCCTAGTCAGTGAGTGGAGGAGGAGTTTCCTGAAGGGATTTATACATATAAAAGTGGGCATTACTTTCTTCAGAGTCAGACCATTGCAAAAGGTGAAGGAGTTCATGAATGATGTCACTTCAGCTCATTCAAACACTGATGCTCTGACATCCTAAAAGAGTCGGGTGAGCTTTCCTCATTCTGGGCCAGCAGGGTGAAAACTCTCCATGAAGTAAAAGTACAAACGCCAATGCTTGTCTCCTCCTTCTGGACAAAAGAGCTTTTGTCTTACTTTATTTTTGAATAGGGAGATTGGAGGCTCTCTACGGCACCTTGGGAAAATTGCTAGTCTGCCATTTCCCGCCCCCAAGGGGGCGTGGGGGTGGTGGAGTTAAGGTGAGATTAGAGTCTCCACAGCCTCCTCCCCACTTTAGAGCCTTGGTTGTAGGAAGCAGAGCCTAGAAAAGTAGAACTGTCATTGATTTAAATCCTTCAGTAGGAACATTGTCTCAGAAGGATACAAACTAGAATTTTTCTTTTCTTTTTTCAGCTATCATTCATCTCTAAAGGTGCTCGTTTGTAGAAATTAGTTGATGCATGGTAACAGGGCTAATCTTTCCTCCAGCAATTTTTCAATAAAAAACAATGTAGTGTTCCCACGGATTTAGATCCCCCTCTCTACCATTTCTTTTTCTTTTAATATTTGAAAACAGTACTTTCTTATGGTTAAAAACAAATCACATGAAATTTCCCATCTTAGTCACTTTTAAGTGTTCGGTTCAGCAAGGTTTGGGATGTTAGATTTCCACAACTTTCCGTCTTCTACAAGTGAGATTGACCCCCTTTTGTGGTGTGAATTGCCACAAATATTAGTAGAGAGACCCTTGAAATTCAGGCTTTCCCTCAGTCACATCATTGATGATCCCCTCCGATGCTTTAGTTATAATAGAAATGTCCTTGATTTACATGTGGTGGCCCACATCTTTAATCCCAGCACTCGAGAGGCAGTGGCCGTGGATCACTGTAAGTCTGAGGCCAGCCTGGTCTGCAGAGTGAGTTCCAGGACAGCCAGGACTATATGGAGATCTGATCTCAAAAACAAAACAAACAGCACAAAGGAAGCAGTGTCACCATAACTGTGAGGATGGTGAGGATGGTGAGGAACCACGAGTCCATCAGAAGGACCAGTCGTACCTTGCCTGTGACTTTGGTGGGCACATTGTCTACTTTGGTATTTTTTCCCTCTCTCTTCATTGGCTCAACCCTCCTCTGTGAGGAGCATTTTCGTTTAAAAATACTCTGCAGAGCTCTTTACATTTCTGCATGTAACTGGGCGCCCTCCCTGGCCATTTTGCCCGAACACCCAGAGCTCTAGAGAAAGCACAAGTCTCTATCACCTAGTTAGTTAGCATCGATTCTGCAGTGCTGAGCATTCCCCCTGCAGTGGGTAGCACACGTGCTCACGTGGCTCCCTTCCAAATGTGGCTCAGTGATGTTGGGAAACTGGGACACATGGATCTGAGTTAGTGATGGTAGCCTTGTGCTTATATCGTGTGTACATGAAGAATTAGGCTTCTCCAACGCGGGTTCTAATTTATTTTGTCTCCTACCTTAGTACTGTCTCAACTCCATTTGGTTGCTTTCCCCAGTTTGTGTGTGTGTCTTTTTTAAAGTGTCACCGAAGACACTTCATGAACAGACCATCAACAGATTCCTGTCACTGTTGATTAGGAGATTAAAATGAACATAGGAAGCAGTTGGGTGGCTGACACACACCTTACTTCCTGAAGATAAAAGCTCATGGATATACAAAAATGGCTCCTAACTTTATTATTTTATGACTTTTGTTTTTCCCTTACGTTATGATTTATGAGTTAGGGTTTTAAGAAATATAGTCAGGATGAGAATGTAGTTTGAGTTTTTAACAGCACCTGCCATGATCTGAATGAAGGACATAGGAACCTCCCACCCCAGAGTCTTATGTTCTTTTTTCTGATCCGTAATGTACAGATAAGATTATTACGGATTATCTACAAATCCTGGGGTCCTTTCCCAGTGTGCTCTGGTCCTCCTGTTTCTCCCACCCCCTCCCCAAACCCCTTTTTTCTTTCCCTCACTCGAATTTTGTAAGGACTTTGATCTTTTCCTCTCCCTGTCCGCCATCTCTAGTTTGAGGATCCACTTTTAGATTACGTTTCTCTTTCTTTTTTGTGGTTCTGGGAGTTGAACCCAGGGCCTCATGCATTCTAGGTAAGCATCCTGCCACTGAGCTGAGACCTGGCTCTTAGACCAACTCTCTCAACTGATCTGAAAGTAAAGAAGAGAATATTTGACTTATGTCTGTAAGAAAAGAAACATTGTAACTGTTACTTACAGCAAATGCCATGTAATAAGATTTCTAAGGCCCACTCGTTTCAAAACTCCAGATTCTCTGCATCAACTTGAAGTTTATTTTTATAGGATTTTTGCTTATGTGACAAAGGTCAGTTTTTATGTTTGTATCCATTTAATAAAATGAATTGTTCTTATATGTTTATAGACACATGTTTAGGGAAAAGAAATTTGATATTCACTGTAACTAGAGTTAAATCCTTCGCACCAAATGGCTTTCCATTTCTTAGTTGGAGCTATTTAAGGTACAGTTTTCTCTTGTGCACACGAGGGAAAGGAAGGAGAGATATTGGATGTGAACTGCAATAGAATGGAGGCCAGTCACTTTGCCGTTGCTATATTCTGTGGGCTCCGACAGGAGTGCCGTGTTATCTGTGCATTTGTTTATACTGTTCTCATCCGTGCCTCTGTTTTAGATCTGTTTTTTATACACATCAAGCTATATATTTAAACCTAGCATCTTAACAAGTGTTTCTATACATAGCAGCATTGGACATTCACTTGAGTGCCAGACAGGGAGCTCTTTGTTGTTAGACGTGCCTCCATTCTGGAGAGAGGGCTTTTATCAAGGCCTTGGTAATACATTTCAGAATGAAAGCTCAGGAAAGGTTTCTAGAGTTCTGTTTCTGTTTTGTTTTTTTAAATAAATAAAGCGTTCCTCTTTGATAATCTTTAATAAACTTTTAATGCATGCTGTGGGTAATTACTTAATGGCTTGTATCTCTGTTACTGCCAAATGGCATGAGCCTTGTGGAGGTCATTGCATGACTGGTGTGTGCTAGATACAGTGGACATGTGCCTGTGCCTCACCGTTACCCACTAGTGTGCTGGCATCCTGCTGGGAGAATTAGATAGAGGCAACCTAATCTTCATTAAGTGGTAATACTGCATGGTGCTGTTATTTGCTGCCATGCATTTATTTCGATTTTAAAAAAGAAAGGTATTTATTGTTTTAATCAAAGATTTAATTCTAAACAATAAACCCAAACAAACAAAACCAAGAGAACCTCTCAACTGTTTACTAATAAACACATATAAAACACACCATATGCTCTAGATTTTCTATCAAACACTCATGCATATTTCACTCCCAATTGTTTGTAAGGACCAGGAAGTCATCAGAAGGAACTTTTCCAAGGACACGCCCATCCTGTAGAAACCTTCTAAATCAGGGGTGCCTTTTGATATAGTACAGTGTTGGTGTCAGCATACAGCAAGCAAAAAATGTATTCCACATGTGCCTTTGAAATAGACTTTTCTCTAAAGGGAAGACATAACCATCGCTGTTATTCCAAGTGTCGGGACATGGTAGTGTAAATACCAAGAACCTTGTATGTGCCCTTTCTTTGTGGAGACAAAAACTATAGATATGGATTCTAATACCCATAAGACTAGGGTAATTTGGTATGCAGTAGGGGCACGTGGGTGTTTGATTAAATCAGGAAGAAATTTTAAGATGCCTTATATTGTTTTCAGACATCACAGAAAGGACTATTTTGAAAAAAAAAAAATACACAAGCTGCTAAAGTAGCTTAGAGTTTGAGGTTAAAGGAGAGGATTCACTGGGTTCATGTCACCTGATTGTAGACTGTTGTTAATGTTAAGGCTTGTAGCGTCTGTGATGTTCTTTAACTGTGAACTCATCTTTCCTGAGAAACGAACCTTTGCGTGTATTTGGCAGCAGGACTGCTCTATTTGACTGATCACACAGTAATCCCTTCTGGAGGTAGGTAAGGGGCTAACAGACACCTTCCCGCAGAGTGCCGGGGGAGTTCACCCAGGACACTAATACCTTCCTGGAAGTAGAGTCGGAAGCCGAGAGAGTCTGCATGCTTCCGCTGGGACTTCCTCCACCAGTTCCTGCCACTGATCTTTTCTGTTGTTCTTGTTGTTGCTGTGTGTTCTCTTTTCTGGGGTCCTAGTTGTTCCTCTTCTTTCCTCCCAATTTTTCCTTCACTGAAAAGCACATCCACAAGTCTCACTCTTGTGTCTGTTCAATTGTACACAAGGATAGTCACCATTTACCACAGGTATCCTAAGGGCCTCTCTGACTTCACCCTAAGAACTGTGCAGGTGAAACCTGACTGTTGAGGAAGAAAAAAAAAAATCTCCCCTGGCAATAAGAATGCTTGGTCTCAAGCCTTTAAGTTGGAAGCAGCGACTCCTGCTGGGCTGGGATCCTTGAAATCAGGATGTCAAGCTGGGCTGATGGTAGGCGGGCTGTGTCACGGGGCTGATGGCTTGTATACCTACAGGAGGAGTTCTCTGGCCACACCGTTGGTACAGCAGCTCCTTCCAGGCTCATTCATGGAGCAGGCATGGTGGCAGTCTTGGAGAAGAGTGCCAGCCCCGGTCAGAGGTAATTTTGTACTGCAGAAAGGTGATAAAGACCCTGGAGGAAGCGCCCTTAAGAACCAGGGTGGGCATGAGGGTGGATGAGATGGGGAGACACAGTGTGGGCTGCTGGGGAATGGAAACCTCTGTTAAGACATATTTACATAATATGTTTCGATGTGTATTTCACCTAGTCCAGTCTTTATAAGTGACTGATAGAGCTAAACTGACTAATATACGTCTTGGAACATTTTTCCTTAATCACATTGTCACCATTACCTGCCCTCCTGACAAATCACGTGCTCCTCTCCTTTTGAGCAAAGAGAACATAATGACAAGCTACTTTTGCTATCTGGCCCCAATTCCCTCTTCAAAGGAATTGTAAGGCATCTTTTTTCCCCTCAAGCCCATGCTCTCTGCAGGAAGTGAAAAAGTGGTCTATTGTTTTCTCTGTCGGAAACACGAATGGACTCCTGTTTCTCTTAGCAGTACCAACCTAGTATAACCTCCTGGATCATGATCTTGCTGCCAAGATGTGACTGTCAGGCCAGGCCAGAACTGTGGCCACGGAAATAGTGCTCGTAAAGAGTGCTAGTTAGAGCTAAAAGTCCTTGTTTGCCACTGGAAAGACGGGATTCTCTTTGGGTGGGAAACTTGTTCCACAGAGCAGTGAGATGACTCAGGTATCCTCGGGGTTAATGATGGTCCCCCTCTCAGGTCTGGCAAGACCTGGTGACCCACGAAGATAAGTGCTGCAGCTATTGCCTCATGCAGGTATATGCTCCTTAGTTCTAGAACTTTTACATAATTTTGTTTTGTAAACATACCCCAGTGAAAGAACAGTGGCGATTATAAATTGGACTTCAGTAGTTGACCATCTCTGTGACATTCTGAGCCAGCTTCAGGTGATGGATCATGGACTAGATTTGTAGACTACATCTCAAGAGATGCCAAGATAGGTTTACAGTCTTATTTGCCCTAGGGACTCCAGTTGCAGCCAGGGGTGTGATGAAAAGGACTGAAAGTCTCATGGAGTAGTTAATCAACTATCGGATGACGTTACAATTGAAACCACGTACAGGTTGTCAGGGGGCCATTGGGGGAGAAGCGGTAGATGCCCAAATACTGCTTGTGGGAAATGCCACTTCTGTATCTGAGAGCCTGCTCTGACTAATTTAGACCACTATTTTAATTGCTTGAACAGCAGTCTAAGATTTCGGAGATTGCTAGGAAGTTAGTAAGAGAGAGTTTCCCACTAAAGAGCTCTTATTATAGGGCTAGGGTATGGCTCCGTGGTAGACTGCTTGCTTAGCATTGGTGGGGCATAGGTTCGATCGTTAGCACCACTTTAACAATTTTTTTTTAACTATAAAGATTTTTTTTTTCTAATAAGTTGTATAAATTTAGTTTGTGAGCCCAACATGGTAGCTCATGCCTGTAATCCCAGTCTTCAGAAGGCTGAAGCAGGAGGATTGCCGAGAGTTCAAGGCCATACTAGGTGACAGTCTGAGTCGCTGTTTCAAATAACAAAACCAACCCAAACAAAACTCTGCCAGGCACAATGGTGTAAGCCTGTAATCCCAGCCACTTGGAGGCTGAGACAGGAGGATTGTAAATTCAAGGCCTGCTTAGGCTTCAGCGTGAGTTTAGGTCCAGCCTAGGTAATGACACCCTGTCTCAAAATAAAAAATTAAAAAGAACTGGGGGTGAGGAGTGGAGATCAGTAGCAGAATGTTTACCTCAAATGCTTAAGGCCCTGGGCTCAATACCCAATACGACAAATAAACACATAAATAAAGACAATTTAATTAGTAAATATCCTTTTGGTAATGTCAGAAAAAAATAGAAAAGACTATATTTTTTGTTTGTTGTCTGAAGGCTTTTGAGTCTTTGACCTCATTTAAGGCTTTTTCACACTTAATTTCCAAACCATATAAAAGGGATTCAGTTTCATCTACCATTACATAAAAATTAGGCAGATATCTGTCCTTATCTTTTGCTTTAGAGATAGCTTCATGCTAAGTAGACTCCGACCTGCTATGTAGCAGTGTGTACATTTCCAATTAAATATTTAAATGTTGTGCATTTCAACCTTTAAAGTGAAGGTTACTGTGAAATAAATCATTTTCTTTAGTGATCTTAGTATCACTTCATATATACAGTGATTTATGTTATCCCGTTCTGCATTCCATTCTGCTTTTTATCTTTTTGTTAGACTTTTTTTTTTTTTTTTTTTTTTTTGAGACAGGGTCTCCCATGTAGCCCTGTCTGGCCTGGTACTTTTCATGTAGACCTCCAATTCACAGAGGTCCTCCTGCCTCTGCCTCCCGAATGCTGGGATTAAAGGCCAACGCTCTTCATGTCTGGTTTGTTAAACTTCTAAAATAAGTAAAGTTAGTCAATTTGGGAATAGAGTGACTAATTATATTAGATAGATCCTAAAAACATTTTTACTAGTAGTCCATATTTTAAACATTTTACAATCCTTACTGTTTTAATTGTTTTATAAGCTTTAACATGTTCTACAACCTGAAATTTCACTTGCTTACCCCCCCACGCCCCTGCCAGGGTAGAGGCTACTGGGGATTGGATCCATGATCTCATACATGATAGGCAAGCAATCTACACAAGCTGCATCCCCAAGGCCTAGTTTTAAGGGTGATCTTTCCCATTGATTTGAGCCAGCATCTCATGAGTTGATATTGAAGTCTTTTCAGAATAAAAACTCCGTGCAGTGTTTAGTTTATGTTTATTTAAAGTGAACATACTTGACCTGGGTTGAAAACCCTGAGATCTTCTTGTCACTTAGCTGAGAAATCCTGCATCCATTTGAGAGAGAAGATGAGAATCCCATCTCCCCAGTGACATCCAATGCCTCCTTCCGACTTTGCCACACCTGTAAACTAGAGCTTTTGCCTTGAGTCCAGACTGCTAGGACAGTTCGAGTTCAGAGTTCCATCCAAGCTCATCACTTTCATTAAGAAAAAGGGTATGTGAGACAAAGGGAATCCATTATACCATCGTCAGTTATGAGGTGGGCATTGTATTCAAAGACTGTTGAAATCAGAGAAAACAACATAGAGGTGATTATAAAACATTCAACCCATGTTTATTAATCCTTTAGGATAATTGATACCTATTGATGGCAGAACCCTTTCACTAATAAAATTGGCTTTAATTGGAAAATAATTTGGTTCTTAAGACATTTACTAAAAGGCTTCCTGCTCTCTTAACTTTGCTAATGATTTTTTTTTTTGGCATGAGCTTCTGAATTAGTCTACCCAGTCTCTGCTTGTTAAAGCCACAGTCATTATAAATGTAAAACTGTAAGAAAGAATGATCTCGCTAGTGCATGAAGATAAACAACGGAGTTCTGGTTGTATCATACAGCGTGACTCGTACCTATCGAGAAGTTAGCATGCCGTGTCTGGTGCATCATTGACAATCGGATCACTAATTTCACTTATCTTAAACTATTTTAATAGTGCAGACTAATAATCATGGATTTTCGGGGGATTTTGAGGCTTTGTGGCAAGACCCAATTTTTGACACTATTAGCTTTTAATAAGGGGCTTTACTGCTGAGCTAATGATACGCTGTTGGTAGTATTTCTTAAAGCTATCTTCAATAGTCATATTCAGGCTAGTGTGAATGTAATAATCATGCCTCAATCAAACCATACTTAGTATGACAAATATTGCATTATACTGTAATTTAGGTATTCACGCTTCTGATAAAAGGCTTAATTCGACTCCGTGAGGAACCAGGAAAACACTATTGATTTTATGTTGGAATGTAAAGTAGCAGCTATTTATATTTCGAGGTAGAAATCGCTTCCTAATTAAAATTAAATCAAGAGAAATTAAGAATCTCATGGCCTTATATGTAAT
This sequence comes from Peromyscus attwateri, assembly GCA_902168425.1. Lineage (NCBI taxonomy): Eukaryota > Metazoa > Chordata > Mammalia > Rodentia > Cricetidae > Peromyscus > Peromyscus attwateri. The sequence goes on from CABHPP010136944.1 coordinate 24,774, forward strand.
GGTACACAATCTTAAGTGAAAAATTATATTTTGTATCAGTTGTGTTCCTGCATGGGTTTCTGGGCACAAAGAGATTTGCAGTTCCTCTTAGTAGAAGCAGACGGTCTTGACTTTTTAAACTTTTCTTAATTCTTCTCTGTAGGAGCATTGCAGTGGACCGGCTGACTCATTGTCAGTGTGACTGATGCCTTTCTCTTTTCCCTTTTAAGAAAATGTCAAGGAGATTTTTGGACAGACTATTATCCATCATCACATCCCTTTTAACTGGGACTGCGAATTCATCCGACTGCATTTTGGGCACAATCGTAAGAAGCACCTTAACTATGTGGAATTCACTCAGTTTCTGCAGGTAGGCGCCCTCCCTGGACACTTGCATTGTCTAGTACAGGGACAGAGAAGGTCCCCACGTCACCCCATTCTTCATTTCCCTCCCACTGAAGCGAGCTCTTCAAACTCTGCAGCCATTTGCTTTCAGCACGTCCTTCCATTTATTTAAATACTCAACTTAGAGTATCCCTGCTTAATCTTTCCACTTCCACTGTGTTTGGTTGAATTCTAACTATGTGAGATGAGGGCTTCTTTTACCTCTCACTGCCAAGCACACACTTGGACATTTTCCACGCTCATTCTTTCTTTCTTTTCTTTTCCTTTGGTTTTTTCTTTTTTGTTTGTTTGTTTTTTTCAGGATAGGGTTTCTCTGTGTAGCTCTGGCTGTCCTGGAACTCACTCTGTAGACCAGGCTGGCCTTGAGCTCATACAGATCTGCCTGCCTCTGCCTCCACCCTCATGCTTTCTATAGTTGTGTCCTCTGACCTCCTCATGTACACCATGGCAAATGTGTACACACACACACACACACACACACACACACACACACACACACACAGACAGACACATATCCACTAAATAAATAAATGCACAATGTAGGATGCACATAGGCTATATGGAAGAGATATTTAAAGTATATGGAGGAACACTCGTAGGCTCTCTGCAAATAGTGGACCACTTAGCTTTTGGTGTCCACTGGGAGAGGACCAGTAGGCTTGGGTCCTAGAACCAAATACCTTACAGATACTGAGGGGCCCCTCTAATTACTGACTGGAATTATTAATTTGTTTAGGATCTCCAGGCTTTGTTGACTTGTCTACTTAGTAATGGTAACTCATCCTGTCATTACTGGCAACCTTAAATCTTAAAATCTCTGTTGTGCATTTAAAAACGGGAGGTCATCAGTAAGATGAATCAATTTCATATTAGTGGGACTCCCCAGCAGCCTTCCACCTGAAATGAAAACTGAGGGCCAGGTGTGTGTGGCCCAGTGCTTAGCATGCATGAGGCCTTGGGATTGATTCCTAGTATAGTAGAGGATAAAGAAAATCCGGGAGGGGGAGGATACATTTTCACATAAAATATAAAACGAACCCTTTAAAAGTAGATAGTTTACTGGCTTTTAGTACATTAATGGTATTTTGCAACCTGTGTCTTATCCCAAACATTTTCATTATCCCAAAGAACAGCCTGCACCCTTTTAGAAGTCACTCTCCATCAATATTTCTCTCCCAGCTTCTGGGAACTACCAATCTGCCTTTTGTTTTTAATGGCTATACCAATCCTAGACAATTCATATCAATGGGATTGTATGACAGGATTTTTTGTGTGTCTTTTTCCTCCACTTAACATAATATTTTAAAGAATTTTCCATAGTAGGCCGAATGTGGTGACACACACCTTTAGTCCAGCATACAGGAAGCAGAGACAGGCAGATCTCTTGAGTTTGAGGCCAGTCTGGTCTATACAGAGAGTTCTAGGTGAGCCAGGGATACATAGTGAGACCCTGTTTCAAAAAAGAGTTAGCCATATTGGGAGTGGGGTTGTAGTTCAGTGGTCGAGCGCTCGCCTAGCCTACGTGAAGCCCAAGGTTCAGTTAGCTGCACCGCAAAACAAAACAACCACTAGGCCTTTAGCTGGGTGTAATGGTTCACACCTGTAATCTTAACACTTGGGAGGTTGAGGCAGGGGGATCAGGAGTTCAAACATGCATTTACGTCACACTTGGCCATATGAGAAGACCTTGTCTTAAGAAAGAAAGAAACAAACCGAACAACGAAAGAGCTACCCGTATTTGATCATATAGTAATACTCTATTTATTTCTCTCTTTTTTTTTAACCAAATAGCATTCATTGTATAACTAACTATTATTTTTGTCCATTCATGAGTTGTTCTGACCTTCTGGTTCTTGTGCGCAGTAGCTCCTACAAACATTCATATTCAAATGTTGGTTAGATTACCTATTTTCAATTCTTTTGTGTATACCTAGGGTAGAATTGCAGTCTTCTAATCCTGTATTAAATCCTCTGGTGTCCCTCTGCCCCTCTTCTTTTGTGGTGATGGACATCGTACCTAGGACATTGTGCCTGCTAGACAAGTGCTCTCAGTGAGCTGTGTCCTGGCCCCTGGGTTTGACAGTCGGAGGAGCCACTGGGGTGTTGTCTATGGTAGTGGCACTGTGTCCTGGTGCCCTCGCGGTCTGGAGGTGAAGTTGAGCTTGCCGCATGGCTGCTGCTCTGTGCTAACCGTCACCCCTTCATCCTGGAGACCCCAGGGTGTTTGCCCTTCTGCTACACCGCGTCTCCTGTTCCCTGGGTTTCATCCTCCCTTAATAATGGTTTACTTCTTTTTGATGGAATGTGTCCTGGATTAGCTCTCTGAGAAAACTAAAATAAAGGATGTTGAGACTTTTCTCAAATGGAAAAGGCTCTTATTCCATCCTAAACTTGAATAGTTTGACTGGATATTGGCTTTTAAAGCATTTCTTCTATGCTTTCTGCCTTGTGGTGTTGACGCTGAGAAGCCCAGGGCCATTCTCATTTCAAATTTCTCTTGCACTCTGGAGGGTTTTAGGATTCTCTCTCCCTGCCTGTCCCCCCATCTCATTAACGGTGGTTGGTTTCTTGACTGGTTGCTCCCAGGTTTTGATCTCTTATTCAAGAAATTGAAATAAGGGTATACACAGATTGCAGTCTCAAAGAAACTTTATTCAGGAGCAGAGTGATAGTACAGATGAGAATAGATGGAAGTACATGAAGGTGAGCAGTGACCGCGTGAGTGAGAGAGAGAATGATCACAGGCCCCAGGTGATTGCCCGAGACTTCTTTTATGGGGTCTGAAGGAAAGAGGGACTTGCTACTAAGGGGCGTAATTTGGTCAGTTCTCTATTTCGATTGACCAATTTGAGTTATAAACCTTTATTGCCCGTATTTCTTCCCACAATGCACCTGATTTTAATCATATGCATACCCAAGTATGCACAGATGTGAGATGGTAAATAACAGGGCCAGCAAGATGGCTCAGTGTGTAAAGGGACTTGCCACCAAGTCGGATAAGTTTATTAAGGTACACAATATTTTGGGCAATACAATACCACCACATTTCCTCTCTTTTTGTCTAAAATTAAAAAAGCTTATAACTAATACAAGAAAAACTATCCAATAAGTATATACAATACATATAGTCAAGATTACATTAACGATGTCTAGTCCATTAACATTTGACAGATTCAGATAAAAAAAACTGAACTCATGACAGAAGGAGAGAACTAACTACCATAAATTGTCCTCTGACATCCACATGCATATGCTGGTGTGCCCCGCCCCCACCCCATTTTATAAAGTAATACATTTTTAATTGAAAAATAATTAAAGATAGTAAATGGAGGTTTTCTTAAAAGCTCACTCAGAGGACATGATTTGCCTTGTTGCCCACGCAGCAAGACAAGTTCGTGCTGGACTGGCTCCCCCCACCCTCCTATGGCATATAACTGGGAATGCATTTGAATAGAAATTATCCATGTTTGATTGCTATCAGGGGAAGAGAACCTTTCCTATTATTTGGAGGAGGGCGCATATACAACTTGATACAGGTGGGAGTCCTGGGTTCCACAGGTTACCAGGTGCATTGTTAGGAAAGGTTGTGTGCATGGCCCATACCAAGTAGAGCCCTTCCCCATGCTGGCCTGCCTTGCCTTCTTGATGATGAGTTTATTTATCGATGTGAGTTTACTTTTAATCATCTGACTGGGCATTTGATAGACTCTCATAAGAAAATTTCAATCCGCGACTTTTTCTCCCTCTTTTGCATCTCTCTTTTAGCTTTCATTCTGTTTCCTTCTGGCTTTTTAGAGTTTTTATATTTTATATTCGTTGTATTTTGAGTTTTTCAGGAGTTCATTTGGTTTTCTGAACATTCCTTCTAAAAATGTGTGTATTTGTTGTTTGTTTGTTATTTTAATGGCATAGCTGGGTGTGTAGTATAGTCTGTGGGCTGAGGTAGGGAGAGTATTCCAAATTGGAGGTTAGTTTGAAATACTGCTTAGGGTTTCTATTGCTGTGAAGGGACACCATGACCAAGGCACTCTTTTTTTTTTTTTTTTCTTCGAGACAGGGTTTCTCTGTGTAGCTTTGCCCCTTTCCTAGAACTCACTCTGTAGACCAGAGAACTCACTCTATAACTCACAGAGATCCACCTAGCTCTGCCTCCCAAGTGCTAGGATTAAAGGCGTGTGCCACCACCGCCTGGCCCAAGGCACTCTTATAAAGGTTTACAGTTTCAGAGGCTTAGTCCATTATCATCTTAGTGGACATGGCAGTGTGCAGGCAGACATGGTGCTGGAGAAGGAGCTGAGAGTCCTACACCTAGATCCGCAGGCAGCAGGCAGTGCCCTATGTCACTGGGCATGGCACGAGCATAGGAGACCTCAAGCCCACCCCTACAGTGACACACTTCCTTCAACAAGTCCACATCTACTTCAGCAAAGCCACATCTTCTAATAGTGCCCTTCCCTTTGGGGGCCATTTTCTTTCAGACCACCACAGATACACAGTAAGACTTTGTCTCCAAAAAAAAAAAAAAAAAAAAAAAGCAGAAAAATAGCATGTTGTTTTTATTTGAGTGTTACCCCCACCACACACACCTCTTCAATGATACCAAAGATGGGGCTTTCAGTTTTGAAACTTTTTTTTTTTTTTTCTATTTCCCTCTAAGTGTGTTTGCTCCAAATTACTTTTCTCTTCTCCCTTTCTGTTTGTTTAAAAAAAAAAAGATTTATTTCTTACTTATGTATATGTGCCTGTGTACAGTGTTCATATGCACTGTGTATGTGCAGATGCCCTTGGAGGGCCAGAAAAGGACATTGGATCCCCTGGAGCTGGAGTTACAGGTGGTTGCAAGCCACCCAGTGTGGGTGCAGGGAACTGAACAGGGGCCTTCCGAAAGATCAGTATGCTCTCCTAACTGATGGGTCAACTCTCCAGCTTCTTTTTGTTTTCGTTGCCATAGTCTTTTGAGTGCTGGAGTTATAGGTATGTGCTAACACATCCATCTTCTGAGTTTTCTTCTTTTTTGGGTCTCTTTTTTCATAGTGGAAACTTTTGTTGGGTCTGATGGTCCTCTGTTCATAGGTTTGTGGCAGGCGTGCTGAGATAACTCAGTATGGCACTTTGAAATCTCAAAGCGCAGCCCCTGCCCCACCATGATATACTTCCTCCAGCAAGGATACCTCCCGAGTCCTGCCCAGATAGCTACCTACTGAAGTCCTAGTAAACAGGAGCCTATGAGAGCCATTCTAATGTACAATGCTGTGGTAAGGCCACTTCATTGGAATCCCTGGTGTCTCTGTGTTAAGGCCTTTTGGATTAGGGAATGCGATCATATGGTCTATTTAAGAAATGGTTCCCTGGACACACACACACACACACACACACACACACACACACACACACACACACACGAAGCAGTTACCTGCCTACCCCATCAACCATCGGCCCAGCCTCTGCCCTTTACTAACCCCAGAGAAGACTTAAATGTTGACTGTCCGTCTGGAGAGTTCAACAGAGGAACGAGAGGCTGATGGAAGCCAGTGCAGAACAGGAGCCTGAGAGAAGGAAACAAACTGCAAGTCTGTATCCATAGCAACTGTTGAGGCCTCCAGCCCTCTTCCCTGCTCAGCAACCAGAGTATAAGAAACGAAGTCTCTCTCTCTTTAAATTTATTTATTTTTAGTCTATGTGCATTGGTGTTTTGTCTGCATGTGTGTCCATGTGAGGGTGTTGCGTCCCCTGGAACTGGAGTTACAGACAGTTGTGAGCCACCATGTGGGTGCTGGGAATTGAACCTGGGTCCTCTGGAAAAGCAGTCAGTGCTTTTAACCACTAAGCCACCTCTCCAGCCCAGAAACCAAGTCTCTTATTCAAAGTCTCTGTAGTTAAGGCTGACTTTGAACTGCTCATCCTTCAACCTCCACCTCTGGAGTGCTGGGATTACAGATGTGGCTATAGATTTTGCAGTTCTAACGGGATTCCAGCCTTTATCACCTGCAGAGCTGTCTGGAGCTCTTGACCCATTGAAAGATTGAGAAAATTTGACATACTTGTCTTTAGCTCATCACCCTGCTTAGAATTTTCAAAATTTTATTGTGAAATCTCATACACATAGAGAAAACCATATAAAACAAACATAGCATAATGAATTATGAAACAAATACTTGCTAAACTAATTTTAATGACTTGAATTACTGTTGAGATATCAAAGTCCATGGAAAAATATAATTAAAACCAGATGTTATGCTGTCAGGCCATAGTGGTGCACGCCTTTAGTCCCAATACTCAGGAGGGAGAGGCAGGCAGATCTCTGAGTGAGTTCAAGGCCAGCCTGGTTTATGGAGTGAGTTCCAGGACAGTCAGGGCTATACAGAGACACCTTGTCTCAGAAAAAAAACAAAAAACAAAAAACAAACAAAACAGATGTTGTGGTGCACGCCAGTAACCCCAGTACTTGAGAGGTGAAGGAGGAGAATCAGGAGTTCAAGGCCAGCTTTGACTACACAGAGAGTTCAAACCCAATCTAGGCTATATGAATGAGACCATGTTTTTTTTTTTTTTTTTAAAGATATACACACATGTAAAAAATAAAAAGGGCAAGACTTCAAAAAACATTTTATCTGTCTGTCCATCCATCCATCCATCTATCCATCCATTTGTGATTGCTAGGAGTGAAACTTGGCCCTCGTGTATGCCGGGTAGACTTTCTGCCAGTGAGTCCCCGAGCCCCACAAAGTATTTTGAATATCAGGAAGAGGTAAGGCAGTGCTTTGGTGAATGAATGGCATGGCGACTATAGTGTTTAGTCTTACCTTCGGATAATATTTAAATATGACCAGTTTCCAGCTGCGTGGAGCATCTGAAAACACATCATGCATTGTACCAGCACATCCGTTTGGATTACATCAGGGATGACCAAGACAGAAAGGCTCTGGCTTTGACTTTTGTGTCATATCCTGGGGTTCATTCTCCTCTTCTTCTTGATACTGCTTGTTACAACATTTAGTTTTACAGTAGTTCAAAACATCGGAGAGTTTCTGGATCCTTTTACAGCTGGAGAGTGGCTGTGCCCCAAGTCTGACAGACTGATAATGAGCACAAGCTTGTACAGTCTCCTGGGCCTAACTTCCAGTTCAGAATCAGGAAATGTTGCATTTGCCAGTGGGTAGAGTTTCACACTGAGTTCATTTTTTTTTTTTTTAAATCATTTGAAAAAAAAAAAAAAAACGGTGTCTGATGTAGAGAGAAGGAGAGAGACTGGCTCTGATTGCTACATTTAAAAGTGAAAAACTGAAAATGAATGTAAACTCTTAATTCAGGAAGTTCTCATGGATGGCAAGAAAGTAAATCCTTGTGTATTGTAGCAGCTGGAAGAAGGCACTAAAACCGCTGTATCTTTTGTTTTCAGTGATGGAAACTTTCCAAGTAAAACCCAAAGGTCCCTCCCCCCTCTCCCCAACCCGGCTAGGTTACTGCCAGCTCTGATCCATTCTCTTTCCCCAAGGAATACCATGTATCACGTCAGTCAGAAAGCCTCCTAGCACAAATCAGAAGCTTAGTTGTGAATTCAGAGCTGCAGATTGCTTCTCTCTATAGTAAGGACATGCCGGGGAAGGCCATCTCTCTTTCCTTTCTTTGCAGAACGTGTGCTTGGGAGATGCTCCCACCATTTTAATGCTGTTTCTCTCTTTCCCCTGCAGGAATTGCAGTTGGAACATGCAAGGCAAGCCTTTGCGCTTAAAGACAAGAGCAAAAGTGGCATGATCTCAGGTCTGGATTTCAGTGACGTCATGGTCACCATCCGGTCCCACATGCTCACTCCTTTTGTGGAGGAGAACTTAGTCTCAGTAAGTAAGAAGACAGGCTTTCACTTTCCATTTCCTGAACTGTTTTGAACCTCTGGGTTCTGGAACGCCTTCTTGTGTCCACATGGCTCTTAACTAACCAGGCTTCATGTTTAGGTGGTAGAAGGTTAAATAGTGTGTGTGTGTGTGTGTGTGTGTGTGAGGTGAGCGGTCTTTTCTTAGTTTCTAGCTTCATCCAGAGCTACCATGTTGCTCTCATGTATTTCCAAATTGTTTATTTTCATTTTCAGTGTCCAGTCCAAGGGACATGAGCGTTTGTAGACAGGAGACCACGATCACTGTATCTCAGTGCTTTCTTCCTTCATTTTGGCTTCCATTACCTCCCACCCCAGGCTCTGGTGGTCTAGTTAGGACACTCCTTCCTCTGTGTGCTGGAGGGATGGTCACTGGCTCATGCCAGAAGGCCTGGAGGAAGTGTGGGGCCACCAGCCTCTGGAGTCACGGCTCTCTGCCCTTTCGCCTGTACACTCAGAGTGTGTGTCCCAGACACAGGTCTTTTGTTCTGTCAAAGTGCGAATCTACCTCAGGTAACCATGTGGACCCACAGCAAACTCCCGTCATCCACTCACTTACCCAGGGGTGAAACTCTCCTCACTCACCTGTGGTCTTGTCCACACACTGTGCCGCGTGCATGTCTTTGATTACCGCTTGTTTGGGATGGAGGGAAGCCAGTGGGTACTTTGTTGTTTCAGCTGAAGACCATTATCCCCGACTTAGACTGGGGTAGAAAGATCAACTCCTGGACTTTCTCTTCAGTGGATTTGAGCGTGGAGCATGTCACTCTCCCCTCCACATCTCACCTCCCTGACAACCCCTCCCCCCCCTTCTGTGCCTTCACCTCGTACCCCAACCAAAGATGAAAGGAAAGACAGAAAAGGAATCAGGGAGGGAAGGAGAGAAGAAAGGAAGAAAATCCAGGGGAAGGATTCACTCAACGTCAGTTAGGATGGAGGGATCCATTTTGTAATTTCCAACTTGGTTAGATGGCTGTTGCCTCAGTTTACCAAAATACAATCACAATCCTCAGAGGAAAATATTAAGTAATCTGAACCCTGTGGTTGATATATTATGCACCCCAATAAACTTAACAGCCACTATATTAAATGTAGAGGTTAGGCAGTGGTAACACACACCTTTAATCCTAGCATTGTGGAGGCAGAGATCCATCCGGATCTCTGTGAGTTCAAGGCCACACTGGAAACAGCCAGGCATGGTGACACACACCTTTAATCCCAGGAAGTGATGGCAGGAAGCAGAAAGGTATATAAGGCATGAAAACCAGGAACTAGAGGCTTTTTAAGCTTTTAGGCTTTTGAGCAGCAGTTCAGCTGAGATCCATTTGAATGAGTACACAGAGGCTTCCAGTCTGAGGAAACGAGATCAGCTGAGGAAATGGCGAGGTGAGGTGGCTGTGGCTTGTTCTGCTTCTCTGATCTTCCAGCATTCACCCCAATACCTGGCTCCGGGTTTGTTTTTATTAATAAGACTTTTAAGATTCATGTTACATCTGGCGCCCAACGTTTGTGGTACGAATTTGTGAAAAGGCCACTTGCCTGTGGCCTTGCAGTCCCCAGCTCAGACCCAAGCTGCATGCGGCCGGTTGTGGTGGCGCACACCTGTAGGATTTGCTGAAGGAGGCAGAGGCAGGAGGAATCGGAGTTCGAGGCCAGCCTGGGAGGCTTGCTGAGGAGAAGCTACAGCTGGGGCCGGACCACAAACGGTGGTGGTGGGACCATGGAGGCGGTGGCGGATGCTCTGAGTTGCTGGCTGCTTCTCATCCTGGTGGTGGTGAGACCATGGAGGTGGTGGCGGATGCTCTGAGTTGCTGGCTGCTTCTCATCCTGTTGGTGGTGGCAGCTCCGCTGCTACTGGTGACGAAGGATTTATGGCTGCATTTGGTATCTAGATTGACATTAATAAAAATAAAATCTATATGGGGGGCAGAGACATTGCCCATTGTTACCTACACTGTAGAAGATGAAGGATTTATGTCAAAGAGAAACCAGAGCATCACACTACTTGTAATGGACTTTTTTGACTGGGGTTGTTACCTTGGTATTTCTATTAGTATTTCTTTGAGTCTTAGTGACAATTTTCGATCACCTCTGCCTTGTAACTTTGAAGTTAGACTTTTAGAAACTGAACAAACAAACAACACAAAATCCTTCTCTTTTGAGACTAAGCCTAAATGATGGGAAAGGGCTCAGCCTCCAGAGGTGAGGAAGGCTCCTTGCCTGCTCTCCAGTGTGAGTGAGCCCTGTGGCCTGCAACCACTGAGGATGCCACTTAGTAGTGAACCCTTGCCAGATCTTCTGTACATTTGGGGAGCTGTATTTTGCATGCTGCAGGATCAGAGAGCCACACAAACTAGGCATCTTGTTTTGTTTTGTTCTTTTCTGAGACAGGGTTTCCTTGTGTAGCCCTGGCTGTCCTGGAATTAGCTTTATAGACCAGGCTGGGCTTGAACCCAGAGATCCCTCTGCCTCTGCCTCCTGGGTGCTGAGATTAAAGGTGTGTGCCACCACTGCCCAGCACCAACTAGGTATCTTAAGGATAACAATAGCTTTTAAAAAATTGAGGAAAGTTGATGTAATCAAATGGTCTCAGGGCTGGAGGTATGGGTCAGTGGTTAAGATCACTGACTGTTCTTCCAGAGGACTTGGGTTCAATTCTCAGCACCCACATGGTGGCTCACAACTACCTGTAACTCCAGTTCAAGGGACCTAATGCCCTCCCTTGGTTTTCTCTGACACCAGGCATACGTGTGGTGTACCACATACATGTAGTCAAAATTCCAGTATACATAGAATAAAATAATAATTTTAAATGGTCTTAAAATTTAAAGTTACTAAAACTGGAGATGTGACTGAGTGTTAGAGTACATGGTAAGTATAGAGGAGGCCTTGGTTTCAATCTACAGCATGAAAAAAATAATGCTTGTTTTGTGTCTATGCATAGGAAAAGTAAATTAACAACTAGGAAATATCCCTTATATTATTCATTGATACTTTTCCAGGGCTAGCAGGCATTGCATAGTTGAGGGTCTTGAAGAATTCTGTTTAAATAGCCAGGTTTTGATCTGCAGTAATTGTGTTTGTTGTTTCTGACCTTAGCGGTGGATGAACCATGAACTCCAGCTTCCAGATGTTGCTTTCTTCTTTAAAACCTAAATTGCGTAGACTTCCCTGAGGGTACAAAGTGCACCGTGCTCTAGTCAGATAGCCCCTTATATTTATAGGAGGGTAGTTAACTGTTTTAATGACGGAGACTCCTTCGGGTCCACTTTGAGGGAGGGAAAAAAAATCCATGCAGAATCCAAACCACGTTTCTTACTTTTGAGTTTTAAATGTTTTGTGTTGTCCTTTCCTAGGCTGCTGGAGGGAGCACCTCACACCAAGTGAGCTTCTCCTACTTCAACGCGTTCAACTCCTTACTCAACAACATGGAGCTTGTGCGTAAGATCTATAGCACTTTAGCAGGCACGAGGAAAGATATTGAAGTCACAAAAGGTAAGATTTCGAAACTGATCGGAATATCCGAATTTGTGCTTTCCATCAGATAGACGTGAGGTCGGTGTACGGCTGCCACAGAACAGCCAGAAAGCCAGTTGCCGCACGCCTGTGCGTGTTTCACGCATGCGCATGCTTCGTGGGGGCCTCGAACCCCAGGTGCATGTAATGAGCTGCCGAGGCCCGAATATCAAAATGCCTTTGACAGTTTTGAAAAGAGCCTTGGCCCGGTCTGTCAAACAGGTCAGTGGCAGTGTGGCAGCAGCTTGTTTGTACTGGGAACGGGTTGCCACAGAGAGAGGAGCAAGCGCCCTCTTTATGGGCGAGCGGTGAGAGGATGTTTTGGGAGACCTCTGAACAGCCACCTTTATCTCGTAACTCTGGAGGCCAGGGTGAAGAAGCAAGAGAAATGAGGACTAGAAAGTGATTGTTTTGTCATGAAGTTGGTTTATCTGTTTCTGCAGTTTCACCAGTTTTCAGGAATGCAGTTATAAGCAGAACTTGAGTATTTAAATTTAGTTTTAGATGTGTAGAGTGTGCTAAAATTCCTTTGCTTTCCGTTTATATTAGGCTCTTGAGATACTAACCTTTGTTTCTTTCTCTTCCAGAGGAATTTGCCCAGAACGCCATACGCTATGGACAAGTTACTCCATTAGAAATTGATATCCTGTACCAGCTTGCAGACCTATATAACGCTTCGGGGTAAATTGTTTGCGATTCATGGTGTTCAGTAAGGGGGGACGGACCTTTTTAGATGTGACATATACCATTTCCTTTTACCAACAGCCTTTTCAGTGGATAGAGTCTTAGCAAGAGAAACAGGAGGAGAGAGAGAAGACAGGGGGCTCAGGAGGCAGAAGGAGGGAGTGAGGGAGAGCAAGGGAGCAGAGCAAAGAGATTGGGTTGGAGCAGAGAGCCAGGGGAATGGCGAGGAAAGAGGAGGGGTTCAGGGTGAGAGGGAAGAGGGAGAAGGAAGAAACAGAAGAGTAGAGAGTTGCAGAGAGGGAAAAGACGGGTTTAATGTAGGCTTTCTCAAAGTGTTCTGAATTTAAAGAGATTTGTAGAAATTTGGTTAAGTTTGTAAATTCATGAAAATAGGCTGAGGTGCATGGAAGAAATGTCGTGTTGAGGAATGTTGTATTCTTTTCGGCTGCCATGAACAATTGTCTTTCTGAAGAGTGTGTGCCCAATGTGTGTTGGAGAGTATTATTTTCTTAAGATGTGCCTCATATATCATCACGCTTCTTTCAGAGGCAAGCTCAGGTGTTTATGCTTCTGTTTTTCATAAGTTAAAAACAAAAAAGTGTGTAGAGGGTATTTAACCTGCAAAGACATGCAAATCCACGGAAAGCCCTCATCCATAAGTACTGCATGGACAGGGTTAAAGAGGTGTATGGTCTGTTAAAAACCTGGGTTCCTGTCGGTCACCTGGGGTAGTTCGTTAAGTAATAATATCAGAACTCCTGGGCCTCAAGAGATAGCTCTGCAGTTAAAGATCTTGCTCCTTTTATAGAGGGCTCAGGTTGGATCCCAGTATCCATTGGGTAGTGCATACCTGCCTGTACCTTCAGCTTGAGGGGATCCAACGCTCTCTGGTGGCTCCAAAGGGCCCCTGCACGCCACGCATATACATACACACGCCAATACACATAATTAGGAATGATTTTTAAGTATCTGGAGACTACAGAAGTTGGATATGCATGTGTGATTTATTATTGCCTTCTTGCCGTATGATGTGTTGCTGGACTGGAGATGGTATTTAGTCATTCAGCTGCCTTGTGCAACAGCAGTGTTTGGTGTTTTACACAAGCTGCCAGGCCATGTCTCAACCATCCGACATTCACGCTTTTAGACAAATGTTTTGAGCCTTCTTGTAAAAAAAAAAAAAAAAAAAGGTTTTTAAAAGTCCTTCTCAAAACTATATCTGAAGTGACTTTTTTTTAGCTGTCTCACAGAATGAACCTATTTTTAAGTCAGTTCTGGCACCCATGGCGCTGCATTCATTTGATTCAAAACTCGAGGGCTTTGAGGAAGAATAACGTAAAAGAGAAGGCTCCTTCCTCTCCCGTGCCTTCTCTTGAAGGCAGCCAACTTCATTGATCCTTCTTGTTTCTAACCTTCCTTCTGGGACACTGGGGACTTCGGCATTATGGAGAGGGTTTGTGGCCCTTCGCTTTGGCTGCTAGGGCCCATCACTGGAGTCTCCTTAGATCCCTCCCTCCTCAGTGATCTCCAGAGGCCTTGCTTTTGTTGTGAATAAGATCCAAAAGCTTATTGGTTTTTTCTCCTCACTAAAATGGTCATAAAACGTGAACAAGGAAATAGCCGCCTTACATGCTAGCTCTTCAGGGAGGAGAAAGGTGTGTTCCATGTGAGGGGTCTGTCGGCATCTAACAGTTCTCTTCGCCACTCTTCAGGCGCTTGACCCTGGCAGACATCGAGAGAATAGCTCCGCTGGCTGAGGGGGCCTTGCCTTACAACCTGGCAGAACTTCAGAGACAGGTATGGGCAGTCTGTGACTATACTCGACATCAACAATGCTGACGTGGGTGGGCATAACAAGCCTAAAGACTTCAATCGGCATGAATATTAAAGACCCCAGAGCTCCTGCCTCAGAGGTTCTGGTGACTGAATTGTCGCCCACACCTGCATTAGATATCTTGACTAGTTTGTGAGTTTCATTCTTCTAGCTTATTAAGATAAGGAGTTCAAACAGTCCAGGGTGTGACTTCCTTTCCCGTCATTTGCCTAATCATCTTTAAAGCTTAGTGTTCAGGCCACTTTGTATAGTTAAGCTGATATATATATAGTTGTTTTGTTTTGTTTTGTTAAGTACAAAGCATTTTGCATTTGAAACAAACCATCACTGCAATTGTGCCTAACAGATTACAAGAGGGAAAAGGAAATATATCTAATGAGTGAACCAGAAAGAAATTTTTTTCTTTAACATTAAATATAATAAAAATGGTTGTCAGGCAGTGGTGGCACACACCTTTAATCCCAGTACTCAGGAGGCAGAGGCAGGCGGATCTCTGTGAGTTGGAGGCCAGCCTGGGCTACAGAGTGAGTTCCAGGGAAGGTGTAAAACTACACAGAGAAACCCTGTCTTGAAAAACCAAAAAAAAAAAAAAAAAAAAAGGGGGGGGGGGCGTCTTCACTCACAGTTGTGCTTTCTCTGATATCTGTGGTGATCTGCAGTTTAGCTTTTTTGTTTCCCTCTCCCCAAATTCTTGCTTTCTGCTACCAGTTTCTCCCCTTTCTGTTCTGTTTGTTTGTTTTTTGTTTTTTCGTGACAGGGTTTCTCTGTGTAGCTCTGGCTATCCTGGAACTCACTTTGTAGACCAGGCTGGCCTCGAACTCACAGAGATCCACCTGCCTCTGCTTCCCAAGTGCTGGGATTAAAGTCGTGTGCCACCATTGCCCAGCTTGGTGATTTTTTTTTTAAATAAAATTTTATAGCATAAAAAATACTTAAGACATTGAACTATTTAAAGTGTTCTTACTAAATTGAACTTCATATTTTATTTTACAAATTTGCGAAAATTGCTCTTGAATTTTGAAAAATGTAATTGTGAAAAGATACTGTACAGTGTTATCTCTCTATCCTTGGGAGGAGCACACCTGTTTTATGAGTGCTGGGGATTGAACCCAGGGTTCATGCTAGACAGGTATTATACTGACCGAGCTATGTCCCCATCTTCCCAAACCAGGTTGTTCCTGTGTGAAAATGGGCAAACCAACCTCCTCTTTCTCTTTCAGGGGGTCCCCCACATTTACTTTTTCAACGTATGGGATAAATGATCTATATGAACCTTCATGGGCATACAGCTCTCTCTCTCTCTCTCTCTCTCTCTCTCTCTCTCTCTCTCTCTGTGTGTGTGTGTGTGTGTGTGTGTGTGTGTGTGTGTGTGTGTGTTGCTTCTATGTGAAATTATATTAAAGCTCTAGGCATTTTGCTCAAAATGAGCTGAGTTGTGCTCTGCTAGGTCAGTGGATCTCAGCCTTCCTAATGCTGTGACCCTTTAATACAGTTCCCCACACTGTGGTGACCCCTAACCACAAAATTATTTTTGTTGCTACTTCATAACTGTCATTTTGCTACTGTTATGAATCGTAATGTAAAGATCTGATATGAACCCCCCCCCAAAGGAGTTGAGACCCACAGGTTGAGAATCACTGACCCCAACATTACTGGGTTGACTGCATTTTTATTTCACAAATGCTGTTCCTTAGTCTTAGGATTTTGTCTCTTTGTGTGGTTTATAGTCTCATGGACTGTCTTTGGTCTTGGATTTGTGAATACATGGAGGAAAACATTACATTTTACTGATTAGTTCCACAAAAGTGAAACCTGTTCTCTAAAAGGAAGAAATCAGATTTATATGTAAGCTATTATTTACTTACTAGTCATTTATCTCTTTAAAAATTTTAGATTGGAAGATACTGCAGTCTTTAACGCATCTGAACTCCCTCATACTGAGAGGAAAGTATACACACATTGTTTTATGGATAGAAACAAGAAAATAATTAGCCAGGCGGTGGTGGCAGACGCCTTTAATCCCAGCACTCGGGAGGCAGAGCCAGGCGGATCTTTGTGAGTTCAAGGCCAGCCTGGGCTACCAAGTGAGTTCCAGGAAAGGCGCAAAGCTATACAGAGAAACCCTGTCTCGAAAAAAAAACCAAAAAAAGCCATGGAAAAGACAAAAAAAAAAAAAAAAGAAAATAATTAGAATCTACAGTTTCCCTCTACCTGCTTGGCCTTCCTGTTCTCTCATAGCTTTGGGTTTCAACCTTACTTCGTAAGGCTAAAAATATTGAATTGCCGTGGAGGGTTGGGAACGTCATAGATGTGGTTTGGAGTAGCTGGTTTGTATTTCCTAGCCCTACCTTGCTCCTCTGACCACACATTTAGCTCATGGAGAACCCAGCGCTGCTGTTCTCAGACACTTGGGCCACCCTTGTTCTACCACACTGGTACGTGTTGTTGGAAGAGGCCTTCTCTCCTTTGGGTTGGCAGCCTACAGAAAGCAGCCTGGTGTAGGCTTGATTCACACCACATTGACACAATACCGTCCTACATTTGACAAAAACAAAAACACCCAAAATTTTTAAAAAAGGGGGAAGAAAAAGAAAAAAAAATGGACCTCTCTTCAAATGAAATCTCCAATTCTTGAGGGAGCCAGTTAAAATCATTTAAGAGTCTCAACTCTGTTTTGCTTTGAAAAACCACTTAATTAGCCTTGTTAAATATCAACCTTCACAGTCATGATCATAACCTTAAAGGAGAAAGTGCCTTTGCCTTTGGCCGTTTGCTCCCGGTAGGTGATCTTTGTAGTGCTGAGTATTTTCTTTCAGCTAAATGCTAAAAATTCAGTACATAGTCATTAATTGGGAAGACAGCGATGGGGACATTGTTTTTATGAATATTCATGATGTGAAACCTATAGCACTAATTACATTAATTTGCATAGCTGAATACAAGGGAACTATAAGTTGTAGTGGTAACTAAGCCTTCAGAAAAAACATCTCAGTAACCCCACTCTGAATGTTTTCTTGCAAATGCTATTTAATGGGAATGAAGGTGACAATTCTGTCAAAAGGCATTTGGGTATTTATAGTTTGAGATGTTTTAGCTAAGAATTAAAGCACAGAATAATCCTTCAGTTTTCCTAGGATTTTGCAGGGCTTATAAATACTCTTTGAAGATAGGGAGTTGAAAGAAAAATCTATATTGTTGAATGCAGAAGAAAACTCCCATGTGAATAAGGGAATTAGTGGTCACTTGATGCTCCTTTGGGATCATAGACCTATTATCTTTTGAAAAAAACTTTTACCCCCTTTTTAAGATAGTGTCCCACTTTGGACCCCAGATCTGCCTTGAATTTATTTTTAAAATTTTTATTTTTTATTTTATGTTTTATGTTTTGCCTGTATGTATATATGTATGTATATGTGTGTATATATATGTATGTATATATGTATATATATATATGTGTGTGTGTGTAGTGTATATGTATGTGCATGTAGTGCTTTTGGAGGCCAAAAGAGGGCATCCCTGGAACTGGAGTTTAGGTGGTTGTGAGCCACTGTGTGGTGCTGGGAACCGAACCTGAGTCCTCTGGAAGAGCGGCCAGTCTTAGCTACTGAGCCATCTGTCCAGCTTTGAACTCTTGATCCGACGGCTTTGGCTGTCTGAGTAGCTGGGAGGACAGGTGTGCACCCTCATTGCTTAGCTTTAGTCTATATTCCGAAATTCAGCTTTTTTTCCCTCTTGAGATAGTCTCCAGATAGGCCTTGAGCTTACCATGTAACTAAGAATGACCTTGAACTTGTGAATTTCCCACCTCCATTCCCTTTAGAATTGATGTCTGACTCACCATGTCCAGCTAATGGCTTTCATTTTTTTGTTTTGTTTACTGTGACTGTATTTGTATATGTGTGTGTGAGTGCAGACACACGTGTGTCACATGTGTGGAGCTTGGAGGACATCTTTCGGGAATAAGTTCTCTCCTTTCACCGTGGATTCCAGGGACCAAACTCAGACCATAAGGCTTGCACATCGAGTGCCTTAGCTGCTGGACCATCTCATCAGATGCTGCCGCCGCCTCCTCCTCCCGTTCCTCTTCTTCTTTTTGAAAAGCTCATTGCAATAAAGTAGATATTTTATTCCTTTGTTCCAGTATCTTATAGATGTAGCAGATGTTTTCATTCTGAAAACACCAAGTTCCAGACTCACACATTGATGTAGACAAGGTATCCAGGTGCAGGGCCCGTGGACTAGCATCTGAATCACAAGAAGATTTATTCCATTGTTTTATCTTACTATTATCATTGATTTTGTTAGAACTGTGGATGTGGGTAGGACAGTAGTCATTAGAGGTTTTAGATGTGATCCATCTTCTCTGGCCTGGAACTCATAGAGATCTGCCTGCCTCTTTCCCCTGAGTGTTGAGATTAAAGGCCTGCTTATCACACTAGGCAATTTTGATACATTTCTAGAAGGAAGATATTTTGGTATGGGCAGTTCATGCCTATAATTCTAGTACTTGGGAGACAGGAGGGTCAGTGATTTAGGGATATCCTCAGCTATATAGCAAGTTCAGGGCCAGCCTAGGGTCTGAGACTTTGTCACAAAAAAACATAATAAAGGGGGTTGATAAGGTGGCTTGCCACCAAGCCTGACAATCTTAGTTTGCTCCTCAGAACCCACCTGGTGGAAGGGAAGAACTGATTGCTGTAGTGGGCTTCTGACCTCCACACATGAGCTATGGCTGACTATACCTCCCCACCTCACTGCATGGACAGTGAATGAGTGATTCAATGTTAAAAACAGCAAAATAGTTCAGATTTTCAACGTAGTTAAAGAGGAGTAAATGGTATATGCTGCTGTATTTGCTTACCTAAGAGTTCGCTTCTGGGAGGTCTAGAAAGGGGTCTCAGTGATACAATGCTTGCCCAGGCTTCTGCGCAGCCCTGGAATCAATCCCCAGTACTGCGCACACAAGCAAACACAAACCTCTCAAGGATAGCATGTGTTCCCCAGTAGCCGTCCATATGTGAAAGTCAAGAAAAAGCTACTCTGTATTTTGCTGGGTATGTTTTGTCTTTAGTTTATTTTATGTTTTTGAGTGTTTGGAGAACATATATATCGGTGTACCACATGTACGCTTGGTGCCCTTGGAGGTCAGGAGAGGGCCTTGGAGTCCCTGGACTCAAGTTACAGGTGATAGTGCACCACCGTGTGGATGCTGGGAGCCCAAACTGGGTCTTCTGCAAGAGCAGTGAGCGCTCTTAACTGAGCCATTTCTCTAGCCCCGAGGTATTTCTTTTCAAAAAACACTAATATCTTGTTTGCGTTCAGTTTTAAAGTTTCTTTTTTAAACTCAAAAAATGCCAAACTGTAGTTTTTTCACCTGCAGAATACTTTTTCAGGCTTTTTTTTTTTTTTTCTGTTTTCTCCCTCCCCACAGCAATCTCCTGGCTTGGGCAGGCCTATCTGGCTCCAGATTGCCGAGTCTGCTTACAGGTTCACTCTGGGCTCAGTTGCTGGAGGTGAGTGCCATGCTGCTGGCTCTTTCAGGCTGGTCTTGCTGTAACGTTATCCCAGCAGATTGGACAGCTCAGTGAAGGTGCACTTCATTGTTCCTGGGGGTCAGGACTGTGGGGCTTCCCGAAGGCTCTTGATTTCAGGAGGACTTGTGATAGCCTGGCTGTGGCCCTGTGGCTCCAGTCTGTCTTCAGCATAAAACCTCTGTAATGACGGAAGAGTCAGAAGTGCATCGCTGTGCACTCACCTTAATTACATCAGTTAAGACCAGCGTGAAAAACGGAGACTAAAAATGGAGCTTATGGGGTCAGGCTTGGGGCAGGGAGGAGGCCGAGATCTAAGATGCAAACTCAGAAATTCGTGAAATGAAACAACTTCTCACAGAGAGTCACAGTGGTGAGCTTGTGATTTTTCTTCCCTTTCTCTGGCTTAAGAGTGTCCAGATATGTTGTTTATTTGCTAAAAAAAAAATCTCTCCTCTCTTCTCTGCTCACAGCAGAAACTAGAGAGTCCGTTAAAAAGGTTTCCATTTTTGTGTGTGCATGTGTGAACATGTGCCGATCATGGTGTGCATGTGGAGGTCAGAGGTCAACTTGGCCAGAGTCGGTTCTCTCCTTCCACTGTGTGGGGTCCAAGGATTAAACTCAGGTTGTCACACTTGGTGGCAGGCACCTTTGCCTCCTGAGCCGCCTCCCCAGCCCAAGACTAATTTTACTTAAGTAATCTACAAAGAAAATATATAAAACCTGAAATTGCTTTGTTGAGAAGAACCTCCAAAAATGATTAAAATGCTCCTGAACTTTCAAAGCAAGCTAGAACTGGTGACTAGAATTTTTTTTTTTTCAGCCTCAGTTTTAGAAGGTGCCAAGTATGTTCTGGTTTTCAACAGCCCAAAATTAGAACACTCTAGGTCCTATGAAATATTTCAATCCTCAAGAAATTCTAAAGCGAGACTGTAGGTTTTTGTTTGTGTGTTTGATTTTCAACCCAATTCCATACACAGAGGCAGGATCTTGTGAAGGATTTTTCCTCCAGAGAATGGCTAGAGCTTAGATTAATTTACTAAAATGCTTCAGTGAACTAAACTTTAAAATCACAACCACTTAGCTTATGTACTGTCATTTCACAGTTATGAAGAAGGAGTAGGTATAATATTTAGGCATTTAATAGAAAATGAAAAGAAATGGTGCCCATGCATAATAGTTTAGTGTCACTAAAGAAAACGGAGCTGGTTTTCTAATGTTGGTTGGTGGTGATTTGAGAATCTACTTTCTAACTCATAGACCAAAGATATCAAAGATTTTTTTAAGTCCTCCCACATGCTAGGTAAGAACGCTACCTCTGAGCTATGATGTTGCCTTTTTTTGGCTCTATTAATAAGCGAAGGAAAAGTGTAATAAGTTGACTCTCTTTTGTAAGAATAGACACTATGTTTTATTTCTCACCCGTGAAAATGAGGTTTGATGTCCTTGTGGACGCTCCATCTAATTGTGTTCCTTTTGTTAAACCTAAAAATTGTTCTGTTTGTAGCTGTGGGGGCCACTGCGGTGTATCCCATAGATCTGGTGAAGACCCGGATGCAAAACCAGCGTGGCACCGGCTCTGTGGTCGGGGAGCTGATGTACAAAAACAGCTTTGACTGTTTTAAGAAAGTGCTGCGTTATGAGGGTTTCTTTGGACTCTACCGAGGTGAGTGGGCAGATCTCAGCCGCTGAAGTTGGTGATTTTTCCGTCACCATCAGTAGATGTAACTGCCTTGTTATGAGACCAATTAGGGCTGTTTCCCCTCCCCCCCCACCCCGCCCCCTTTGTACTTTTTCCTTGTTGCCATCTTCTGGTGACTAGCAATATTAGTCTACAAACAGGTGTTCCTTTCTCCTTCCTGCTGTTTTTAATTCTTGGGATCCAAATCCCGTGTATGTAAGTGTGCTCTTTGAGGGCACGAGCCAACAGAGATGTAGAGAGGCGTACTATACTAACTAATTCCCCGTGAAATGGAAGCCAGGTGCTACTTGAAGGTGAGTTTACCCTCTTTATACACTTTTTCAACAGAAATTCCTTTTTTTTTTTTTTTTTTTTTTTTTTTTTTTTTGTCTTTTCCAAGGAGACCCGTGATAAGTCTTTTCCAGTTGGGTCATCTGAATTTTTAAAAGGCAGGGAAACCCTAAGGCCCCAAGCTTCAGCCAGGCCCCCTTCCCCCCCATGGCAGGCAGAGCAGAGCGTTCCTCTCTTCTCTCGTGGTGACTCTTACTGAGCACCCAGCTGTCGCAGCCCCGGCTGCAGCCCCGTGTAGAATTCTCCCCAGGCCCAAATGGGCTTTGTAGGAACTTGTCTTCTTGGAGAGCGGATGGCTTTCATCTACATGTTTTCACATTAGAATTTAGGGTTCTTTTGCGGGGGAGATTAATATTTTAATCCCTTTGGGCGCCACTTGGAATTCTTTGAAACACCCTTCGCATGCTCTGGTCCCGGGCGGTTGTGTAATTTACTGTACGTGCTTGCATTCCCAGGCTTATTAATCCCCAGCTCCTTCTGAGCTCTGTCGAGCTGTTTGGCTCAGAGAACTCTTCCTAGGAAAGAGAGACTGGGATTGAACAGACGGGCAGGAGAAGAAACACCTGTAGTTGGCATCGCCGTCAGGCATTTGAGTGGACACATTTTAGGCGAAGAAGGCCGTTTGCATGTCTGTTGTGGGCACCATGTATGGAGTAAATAGGCTCAAATGCCCTGCTTCTGAAGCGAGTATAGTGAAATTTGCTCAAATATTCGGAACGCTTTGGCTCTGCAAATCCCAGCTGCATGGCTTGTACTGCAGGGGTAACAGCGGCCACTGTCCCAGGTGTCCGGCGCTGGCGTGCAAAGACTTGTTTTAAATGGACTCAGCTCTTCGCACCTAGATCTTACTGAATGGGGGGGGAATCACGGGCGGATGGCACTAAGCTTGTTTATTTCTTTGACATCTCCAATCTTTCATTATTGAATGATGACCTTTCTCTTAATTAGTGTGGCTTTAAGTTACAAAGGGTGTCTACAGAGAACTATTAGAAGGACTCCAGCCATGCCATGTATAGTCTTCTCAGTAGATAGATACTTCTAGAAGATTTTGTTTGGAAGCGCTACCATATTAATTAAGAGGGTGCAATATTGCAAGCAGGGGAGGGTGCTGTTGACTTTGGTGAGGATCTAAGCTGATAAAATGGGTCCTTTAAATGAGAGACTTTTGTATTACAGAGTGATTGTCGGAGCCCTGCCTGGGAGCACAGTGATTGTTGAGATTGTCGTATATTGCTTAGAACTGGCCCATTATTCTGTCAGATGATTGGCAGAGTTGTTGACAGATTAGCTAAATTTCTTTTGCAGGCAGCAATGATAAAATGACACAAATCAGTACTTTATTAACATTCCATGAGCTTTAGGGAGGAAAGTTGGAAAACAAATACACATGCTGACACTGTGGTTCCGGAGCGAGGCTCGAAGTAATAGGGTCTGATGATCGGGAAGGAAGAATGTTAAGACTGCCATCTGCTGATTTGTTCTTTTAGATCAGTCTGCGGCCCGCAGAAGGTGTGCACGGCTTGTGTTTGTCGTTGGTAATTCAGTTTGACTGACAGTAGCCTGTATGCACGACTACTTGCGGGCTCTCAACTCCCAGAAAATCACTCATTGGCACCTTCCAAGGAGACTTGAAACAGAACAGCAAGGAAGCGTGCAGACATGAGTATCACTCCCCCTGGTTTTAAAGCCGTAAGATGTGTTTATTGTTAGCATCTTTAAAAAATGTATGCAAAAAAAAAGAAAGAAAAAAGAAAAGATGACAACAACTTGGTAAACCTGCACGCTCTAGAAACTGAGCTCCACGGGCATCTCCAGGTGGAGTTGTTTACTTATGTCTGTTCTTTTCCAGTTCGTAGCCAGCCTGGGGAATGTAGCTTTCTAAGCATAATGATTTCTTTTGTTTTGAGAAGAGTCTTTTAAAATGTCTTAAGCTTGACATATATTAGTAAATAAAAATATAAGTGGCATATGTTTTCACTTATAGAAGATACTCACAAGCTGGTAATAAAAGCTGCATTTTTTTTTTTTACAGTCTTAGCTTTCTTTAAAATAAATGAGTGCTGAATGCTGGGCTTCTCTGAAGAGAAGCTAAGGGGGGCAGATAGTCAGTAGCAGCCATACACTGTGCAGCAAGGTTGTCTGTCTGTAGCGAAACCTAGCTGTGTTGAAAGCACACTGCCCTGAGCGTCTCTCCAAGCCTGAGGCACTGGCTTCTGTAAATTGTCTGCGTGTGCTGCTGGGGACCGGGAGAAATTCAGTTACCGAGTGGAGAAAACCCAGAGGCTCCATTCTTTTCTTGCGTACTTTAGGGAAGATGTTGGATGGAAGGGTTTTATTTATTTATGTATCTTTAAGGATGTTAAAGAAAAACATTTGTAGCTTCAAAAAATGACATTATATTTGATTGGTAAGTTGTATATATATATGTGTGTGTGATTTATATATTTATATAATATATAGGATTTTTAAAATATATATTTAGGATTTTTTGGGATAATCCCTTTTCCCCATGTAGATGAAAACTTTGAGCTACTTGGTAGGTAACTTGGAGGAAAACACTTCCTTGTTGGGCTTGTCCACTCACATACAGACATGATCCTCTCCTTCTGTCCAGGTCTGATACCACAGCTGATCGGAGTCGCACCAGAAAAAGCCATTAAGCTGACAGTAAGTTTCTTTTTTTTTTTTTGTTTGTTTTTTTTGTTTTTGTTTTTCGAGACAGGGTTTCTCTGTGTAGCTTTGCGCCTTTCCTGGAACTCACTTGGTAGCCCAGGCTGGCCTCGAACTCACAGAGATCCGCCTGGCTCTGCCTCCCGAGTGCTGGGATTAAAGGCGTGCGCCACCAACGCCCGGCGACAGTAAGTTTCTTGTCACTGGTCTGATGTCACTTACTTAGATTGTCATGAAGCCAAAGGCAAGATCAATGCTGGTGGGACTGGGCACTGTCAAGGGGCTTGTAAGGATTTTCACATACATGTAGACATTTGGTAAAATCTGACTTTTAGCACGAGACAAGTGTTTTGATAACTTGGAAATATGACGGTGTGCCAGCAGAAGAAGTGACAGGAAATTCTGATGAGCTGATCTTGTCTTTCTAATTAGGTTAATGATTTTGTCCGGGACAAATTTACCAAAAGAGATGGTTCCATCCCACTGCCGGCAGAAATCCTCGCTGGAGGCTGTGTAAGTGTCAATCCTGAGTATTTCTTGGGGCACATATATTCCTCTAACCTTTTTGCAAAGTAGGTATGAAATATAAATGATATTTCTCTTTAAAAACTTTTACTACATTTTTCTTTAGTGTGTGTGTGTGTGTGTGTGTGTGTGTGTTGCCCACCTTGGTGTTTGTCTGTGGTGGTCAGAGGACAGCTTTCAGGAGGAATTGAACTTAGGGCTGCAGGTTTGGCAGCAGACACCTTTACCTACTGAGCCACCTTGCTGGCCCAACATTTTCCTTTAACTCAAAGAATTCCCCGAGAGGATTCTCATAAGTGATGTTTTAAAGTGAGTGTGTGTATGTGTAGACAACCTTGAATGGCATCCTCAAGAAAACTGTCCACCTCCTTTGAGACAGAATCTCTCGTTGGTTTGAAGCTCAGCAATTTAGGCTAGTCTGGCCGGAAGTGAACCCTGGTGACCTTCTTGACTCCACCCTTGCTATCCCTGGGATTCCCAGGCAGGCCACCACATTTGGGATTGTGTGGCTTGTGGGGACGGAAGTCAGGTCCTCGGGCTTGCCTTGCTAACTGAGCCTTCTTCCCGTTGTATTACCTGATTCCTTTTTTCTTTTAGGTTTCTCTGTGTAGCCCTGGCTGTCCTGGAACTCATTTTGTAGACCAGGCTAGCCTCAAATTCAGAGAGACCCACCTGCCTCTGCCTCTTGAGTGCTGGGGCTAAAGATGTGTGCCACAATGCCCTGCTGGGTAATCTGATTTTGAGTATTATTATCATCAGCTTTGTTTCTTTTAAGTTCCTAAAGCTCTATCTTTTTTTATTTTTTATTTTTTTTTTTTTTCCGAGACAGGGTTTCTCTGTGTAGCTTTTGCCTTTCCTGGATCTCGCTCTGTAGACCAGGCTGGCCTCGAACTCACAAAGATCTGCCTGCCTCTGCCTTCTGAGTGCTGGGATTAAAGGTGTGCACCACTACTGCCCGGATAAAGCTCTATCTTCTAGACTTTGAAATATATATAATTTTTATTTCGTGTGTGTTTTGCTTGCATCCATGTAAGCGCACTATGTGGGTTCAGTGCCCATGGTGGTCAGAAGGGGGTTTCAGGTCACCTCCAACTGGAGTTATAGATGTTTGTGAGCTACCACGTGGGTGCTAGCAATTGAGAAAGTGCTCTTCACAACTGAAGCAGCTCTCCAGCCCCCTTCTTAAATTCTTAAATTTTGTTTTTTTAAGTATCAAAGGAAATGTAATAGCAGGTAGAGTGATGGTTCATTTCTCTCCCTGGAACTTTTAAGTGGGAGGGGGCTGGTTAATTGGGCCCTTCAGTTTTATGTGTAGGAATGAGTGTGCCCTTGTAGTTTAATTAAGCCTCCTTATGGGGCTGCAAGGGGCAGTAAGACCCTGTAACTATATTGTAGCCATTGGCAACAATTCACGGAGAGTGTAAATTCTTTTAGAACTCAGATGCTCTGTGTTGAAGGTGTAAGCACTGCATTGGATTCAGACCGGTTGACACATCTAAGTGTGTGTGGTCTGCCTCACAGTTGCTAATGTGATCTGCTTGGGACTTTCATGCTTCATTTTGGTCCTGAAAATGTTAATAACTTCTGGTTGCATTGGCCGGAGGTCTTGGTGAAAACCTTCTTACATGCTTACGCAGCCTGAGATGATGAGGTCAATGACCTTAGAAGTTTTAATTCAGAGAAGATGTCCCTGGGGTCAGGGGGAACAGTTGCTCCAGGCTTCTCCATGATGAGGCTTGTCAGTGGGACCCTTGCCTTGTGTGTGGGATGAGGCCAGCCTTGCATATTTACATATACGCCATGGCTGTGTGTGCTTTCTCAGGTAAGAGACTTACTTGGCTCAATTTATCTTTTATGAAAGATAAGTGTGGTGGTATTGTGTTCCCCAAAATATTGTGTACCTTAATAAACTTATCTGGGGTCAGAGAACAGGACAGCCACAATATTAAATATAGAGGTTAGGGAGTGGTAGCATACGCCTTTGATCCTAGCATTCCAGAGGCAGAAATCCATGTGTTCAAGGATACACCCAAGCATGGTGACCAACGCCTTTAATCCCAGAAAGCAAGCCTTCAATCCCAGGGAGTGGTGGTGAAAGCAGAAAGGTATATAAGGCGTGAGGACCAGAAACTAGAGGCATTTGCCCTGGAGAGGCATTTGCCCAGGAGAGGCATTTGCCCTGGAGAAGCATTTGGCCTGGTTAAGCATTCAGGCTTTTGAGCAGCAGTTCAGCTGAGAGTCATTCGGATATGAGAACATAGAGGCTTCCAGTCTGAGGAAGCAGGACCAGCTGAGGATCCGGGCGAGGTGAGATAGCTGTGGCTTATTCTGTCTCTCTGACCTTCCAGTGTTCACCCCAATAACTGGCCTCAGGTTTGATTTTATTAATAAGAACTGTTAAGATTCATGCTACAGATAAGCTCCCTGTCTACATGTGTATGCTCTTCCCCCTTATGTTGTAAGTAGATGCTATAATTATTT
>CABHPP010136944.1:52310-63324 GCA_902168425.1 Peromyscus attwateri
GTTGTTGTTGGTATTTTACTCTTTTGGGGGGCCTGTCACCCAGCTCCCAAATAAATCACTTACTGAGGCTTATTTATATTTATGAATGCCTGGCCTTAGCTTGGATTATTTCTAGCCAGCTTTACTTAACTTTAAATGATCCCAGCTATCTTTTGCCTCTGGGATTTTTCTGTTCTCTTACTTCTGTAAATCTTACTCTTACTCCATGGCTTGCTGTGTAGCTGGATGGCTGGTCCCTGGAGTCATCCTCCTTCTCTGGCTACTTCCTTCTCTCCACTTCCAGATTTCTCCTTCTATTTATTCTCTCTGCCAGCCCCACCTATCCTTTCTCCTGCCTTGCTATTGGCCATCCAGTTCTTTATTAGACCATCAGGTGTTTTACACAGGCACAGTAACACAGCTTCACAGAGTTAAACAAATGCAACATAAACAAAAGTAACACACTTTAAAATTATATTCCCCGCCAGGCGGTGGTGGTGCATGCCTTTAATCCCAGCACTCGAGAGGCAGAGCCAGGTGGATCTCTGTGAGTTCGAGGCCAGCCTGGGCTACAGAGTGAGTTCCAGAAAAGGTGCAAAGCTACACAGAGAAACCCTGTCTCGAAAAACCAAATAAATAAATAAATAAATAAAAATTAAATAAAAAAAATAATATTCCCCGACAGCCTTGTCTGGGAAAACAGAAAGAAACAAGAAGGTTGTACATTTTCTTTTCCATGCAGCTAATGATTGCTGTGCTGTATAGAGGATTTGGGTCATAAATGGACCGGTTCTCTTGTCTGCCTGTGACCTGAGTCAGACATGTGACAACTTTGTTCTTCTAGGTGTGGACTCTTGTTTTCCGGCAAAGTCTAAGATACCCTGAGGGTTTGGCTGACACTGGATTTCTCCCTTAGTTGTGATTTATTTCTGGATCTTAATCCTGACTGATGCTTGATTGGCTGATAGCAGGAGAAATAGTGTTGAACTCTGGGCAAAGAGGAAGGAAAATGCACATTATTAAGTTGTGGTGGCGTTCTTATTTTTATTTTATTTTTTGAGACAGAGTCTCACAGTGTAGCCCAGGCTGGCCTTAAACTCATGATGCTTCTTCTTTAGTTTCCTGAGTGGTGGGATTACAGGCACACATAGCTCACATTGATTTATCTACTGATGAACCATCATACTACAGCCCACTACTTCTCTCCAAAGTCAATAAACTACCCCAGAGAATAGAGTCTGAGACACAAGCCTCTGTTTGTGGACCAGCATGCACCTCCGGGTAGAGGGTGATCCTGAATGAGGCCAGTCAACAGTGTGGAAAGCAGTTTCTCAGGGACCTGATCTGGAGTCCACGCCTCCGTGGTAATGATCAGACAAATCTGTGTGTCCCTCAGGGTGTTTAGCTGAGTGCTGTTGCTACCGTCACCTCCAAGTGATTCACAGCTGCTCTTCCCCCAGCTACCCAGTTTTAAAACAGTACCTCGGTTACTCAGGAAGGACAGATCTAACTGAGCCAGAAGCTCTTCCCAGCAAAGGGATGAGTGAGGGTCCAGGACTAGTTTCTTGTAGTCAGGAAGGAATACAATTGCCATGAGACTAGGGTAAAAATTTCAGATCTGCAGGTATATGTTCTGCTGGTGCGTTTTCTTTGTTTTTTGTTTTGAGATAGGGTCTCACCGTATAGCCCTGGCTGGTTTTGAACTCTTTATGTAGACCAGGCTGGCCTCAACTCCTAGAGATCCACCTGCCTCTCCCTCCTGAGTGCTGGGATTAAAGGTGTGACCCACCTCATCTGACTTGAATATTTGTGTTTTTAATCAGGGTGTGTGTGTGTGTGTGTGTGTGTGTGTGTTATGTAAGGGTTCCAACCCAAAACCCAATGTGAGGAAGCTGGACTCTACCATAGCCCTCCTGGTACTGTGACCAGTTTAACCTAAGTTTGTTTAATTACATTTAGTGTATGTATGCTTGTGTGCGTGCACACGTGTGTGAGTATGCATGTGTATGAGTACATGCATGTGTGTGTATGAGTATGCATGTGTATGAGTGTGTGTGAGTACATGCGTGTGTGTGTGTGTGTGTGTGTGTGTGTGTGTGTGTGTGTGTGTGCCAGAGTCAGTTCTCTCCTACTCTGTAGGTCTCAGGGAGAGCAGTCGGGTTGACTGGCTTGCCTGCAAGCTCCCTTACCCACTGAGCCATCTTGCTAGCTCACTATAGTCAAGTGTGTGTGGTAAGGCTGGGTATGGTGGCTCACATCAATCCCAGATCTCAGGAAGCAGAGGCAGGAGGATGACTTCTAGTTCAAGCGCACCCAGGGTTACAGTGTAAGACCCTGTCACACAAAATAAAAAAGATATATGGTATGTGCTACATACAAAAACAAACAAACAACAACAAAAACCAAAATAAAACAAAAAACCAACCACCCAAAACAAAACCAAAAACCTATGTTGCATAGCTTGAAGCGTCGACTCAAGCCCCACTGTGGTCCCATATGTGACACCTGGCAAGGATGAAATTCAAACCATGTCAATCTCCAAGTCCAGTCTCTCGCATTTGGAAGGAGTCTGGTCTTTATTTCCTCTGTTCCCTTTTCTTCTTACTATGCACCTGCTGTGTCTTTCAGGCAGATGTCATGGTTGATGTTGGTGATCAAACTCAGGGTCTTATGCATGCAGAGCGTATGCTTTGCCAGAGCTGTGCCTCTC
Organism: Peromyscus attwateri; assembly: GCA_902168425.1. NCBI lineage: Eukaryota > Metazoa > Chordata > Mammalia > Rodentia > Cricetidae > Peromyscus > Peromyscus attwateri. The sequence goes on from CABHPP010136944.1 coordinate 55,000, forward strand.
ACCCTAAGGAGATGATAGCTTTACTGATGCCAAAGTCCCTCTCTAATGCCCAGTCAATGTATCCAGTTCAGTAACTTTTAGGATATTCACAGAGTATATGCAGTCAGCATCACAGTCAATGCTAGAACATTTCATCACTGTCCTCACCGACACCAGCGCACACACACACACACGTTAGCTATCACTTTTCCATCTTCTCACTTCACCCCCACATCCTAGGCAGCCATTAATAAACTCTTCCATAGACACCACTTCTGAATATTTCCTGTAAATGTAACCACATGGTATATAACCTTTGGAGTCTGGCTTCTTTCCCATAGCATGGTTTCAAGGTTCATTGATACTGTAGCATGGTCCCATGGGATTTAGAAATATTTCTTTGACCCTGCATCCCTTCCGGCATCCTCTGTTATATATTTAATATCCATTCTGAATGGGGTGAGATGTTTAGGTCATATGCCATTTATTGGCTGGATCTCTTGTATTTGTTACTTTTTTTTTTTAGGTTTTTGTTTTTGTTTGTTTGTTTGAGACAGGGTTTCTCTGTGTAGCCCTAGCTGTCCTGGAACTTACTCTGTAGACCAGGCTAGCTTTGAACTCAGAGAGATCCTCCTGCCTCTGCCTCCTGAGTGTTGGGATTAAAAGTGTGTACCACCACTACCCGGCACCATTTTAAAGTTATTTTTAAAGTTTATCATTAAATTTATTTATTGCACACACACTTGGAAGTCAGAGGACAGCTTCCAGGAGTTGTTTCTCTCCTTGCACCATGAGATCCGGGGATTGAACTCAGATCATCAAGCTTGGCGGCAAGCACCTTTACATGCTGAGCCAGCTCACATCCCCTGGTTTGCGGTATTATAATCAAATAATGTATAGCAAATATTTTATGTTCCTAAGTGATTTAAGCCAAATGCAAATATTTTATGTTCACAAATGATTTGGCATTTCTTTTAAAGAGCCAAATCATAGTGCTTTCTGATATAATTAACAGTTTTCGTATTGGGCATTTGCTTTTTTTTTCTGTGTAATTTCATTACTATTAAAGACTACAGACTGTGTGTTGTCACAAATACAGGTGTATTTCCTCCATTGAGAAGTTACTATTTTGGGGGAACTGTATGTATTAAATAATTGTATTTGCTGCGAGCAGAGTATTTTCCCTTTGGAAACTGTTTTGCTGTACTGTAAAAATCGGTCCTAGCATAAGAAGCCCGCAGCTAAAGGGAGTGGTGGTGGCGGAGCTCTTATTCCACACACGAGTCCTCTTGTCTAACATGGAGTTTAAAAACAGACAATGCATACTCTCAGGGCATATTTCTTTTGAAGTATTATAAACACCCAAAGTTTCAGTATTGTTTTATATATATATATATATACATATAAATATATATATTTAATTTTTAATTACTTAATTAAACATTTTTTTTTGAGACAGGATTTCTCTGTGTGTAGCCTCAACTGTCCTGGATCTCGCTCTGTAGACCAGGCTGGACTGGAACTCACAGAGATCCTCCTGCCTCTGCCTCCCAAGAGCTGAGATTAAATTGTTTGTCACTACATCCATCCTGTGTTTGACTTTGTGTGTGTGTTTGTATACATGTGTGTTTGTGTGCGGTGTTGTATATGTGCATGGGAGTATATGTCTCTGTGGTGTATGCACATGTGTGTACAGAGGCCAGCTGAGGACAGGGTCCCTCACTGAGTCTGGAGCTGGACTGGTGACCAGCGACCCCCAATGAGCCTCCCGTCCCTGCCTGCTACAGTGTTGGGACTCCAGCTGTACAACCTGACTTTTTGTACGGGTGCTGGGCACTTAAACTCACGCCTTCATGTTTGCGGAGCAAGCGTTCTGACCCACTGAGCCTTTCTAGCTCCATCTAAAGTTCTAGACAAATTAAATAGCAATCTTATAATTTCTAAAAGGTTTCAGTGTTTCTAGATAATAATTTGCCTACATGAGCCTAGTCCTGTTGTAAAGTTTAAAAATATTAAGTCATTTCAAAAACACGAACAAGCATTGTTGAACTGATAGAGAAGTTTTATTCCTTAAAATCCAGGCACTACATAGGAGTGACCTGCTAGATGTGGCCTTGCTAAGGCGTCACTGTCCATGGCTGTCACATCCCTTGCTGGGAGATCCGTATTGGCCGTTCGATTCTGTGTTCCAGGGTCTCGTATGAGTGCTCACCTTCAGTGCAGACAACTGTAGTTGGTTGTTTTGTTTATTTGGTTTTTTGCTCTTTTGCTCTTTGGGGGCCCACCACCCAGCTCCCAAATAAATCACATGGAGGCTTATTCTTTCTTTATGAATGCCCAGCCTTAGCTTGGCTTGTTTCTTGCCAGCTTTTCTTAACTAATTATCCCATCTACGTTTTGCCTCTGGGCTTTTATCTTGCTATTCATCTTTCTTTACTTCTTACTCGGTGGCTTGCTGTGTAGCTGGGTGGCTGGTCCCTGGAGTCCTCCTCACCTCCTCTCCTTGCTTTCTCATCCTCTCTTCCCAGATTTCTCCTCCTGTTTATACTCTCAGCCTGCCAGCCCCACCTATCCTTTCTCCTCCCTACCTATTGGCCATCCAGCTCTTTATTAGACCATCAGGCGTTTTAGACAAAGTAACACAGCTTCACAGAGTTAAACAAATGTAACATAAAAGAATGCAACACTAAGCAAACATTCCACAGTACAAAAGAATATAACACATCTTTAACTAATATTCCACAACAGACAGCAGTTAATGTGACTGTATGTGTAACGTGTCTTGTCAGCTCCAGGGTGTCCTATGGGTGCTAACATGCACACCTTCAATGCAGACAGCAGTTAATGTGACCGTATGTGGAAAGTGTAGTGCCGGCTCCTTTCCTCAGTTGTACTGAAGAAGGCTTGTTGTTTGTACCCTGAGAGATTTGGAGAAGTATTGAAGGAGGGCACAGCTTAGTCAACTGGTCCTCATTTCTAAGAGGGTCAGATCAGAGAAGAGAATCTCAAGAGAAGGGAGCTGGGGGCAGGCAGGCAGGATGTGTAATTCACCAGTGGGTAAAGTGTGAAAAGACACGCTGGAGGTGGAGGCGCACGCCTTTGATCCCAGCACTCAGGAGGCAGAGGCAGGTAGATCCCTGATTTCAAGGCCAGCCTGGTCTACATAGAGAGTTCCAGGACAGCCAGGGCTACACAGTGAAACCCTGTCTCAAAAAACCAACCAGCCAAACAAACCAACCAACCAAAACCCATGAAAGGACTTTGGGTTTATTTAAACATAACGTTCGTATTTAACACTTAGCACCTAAAGGCCAGTTCACTGGTGGTGGTAAATCTGGGGGATTATAATAAAAATGTATAGTTCTTTTCTTTTTATCTTAATCTGCCTTAATTTAGAAGAGAAAGCATGTTTCCCCAAATACAGTCTTTCCAACCATTATTTAAAAAAGCAATTTCAGGGAAATAGTAAACTTTTCAATTGATTTGGGCTTTAATTCTAGCTACAGGAGTAATTACTTGGATTATCATTTGAACATAATTTTTCACCCAGCAATCCTTTTGAAAGTATTGTTTGCTTAGATTGAAACATTGAACAGCTCCTCTCTGCCTGCAGTGCAGCAGATTATAAAAGAAAGAAACACAGGCAAATCAACATGTCAAATCGGACCAGTACATCCTTGTTGGGGGACCTACCTGCCTGCTAGTGATCCCTGCTGTGTCAAGACAAAAGGGGATTAGTTCCTGGGGCATTCAGGACAGTCAGCTGCCCAGAGGAGAAAAGGAATCTGGGGCCGGTGTAGTGTTCAAAGTCATGAGTGTTAAAGGTCAGCCAGGATTTACACCAGAGGCATTGACGTGTGGCCCCAGAGTGGTTAGGAGCCTCCTTGCTATCCTTTGGAAGGGGTCAGGTAGGGTGACAGGTTTAGGCAGATGTGGAGGAGTATGGGTGGTGGACTGATATGATGTTTGGGCACCTGTAAAAGTGCCCGTGTCGAGGAGCACACTTCTTATTTTACAGGGACGTGAACTGCAGCTGAGTTACAACTGTGTGATGACTATGATTATATGAATACCATTACAATTATGAATATTGTATGAATATAGTTTTGATTATAGAATATAAACAGCCTCAATTTAAGACAAACCCACACAAATGAGATTTCTTTCCTTTATGAAGAGAGATAATATATATTTTATTTATTTTTATAGATATGTGATCATGTACACATGCTCATCTTTATATTACAGAAACCCAAAAAGGAGCTGTAGCAATTATTTTAAACATTCTTTTTTTTCACCCCTCCACTGCTTAGCAGATATCAGATGCAAACACACTCTGATTATTTAAAAATCAAATCTGTCATTCACCACCAGTGTGTGGAATGTGCCTTTGATCTGAGGGTGTTGCACTCTGGGTGACTCAGAGTTCTGTTTCCCAGCTCTGTCTTGAAGATTTTTTTCCCTTGTTTTGTCTTGAAATGATACTAAAGTTTGCCTTCCCAAATTCCTTCCTTTTGTGTGGGTGTTGCTGGGCCAAGTTCAGAGCTCTATGCATGCTCACATACAGTGTAGAATTTGACCCGGAGCAGATAAGTCTGACTCTAAAGGCACCTGTGTGGGGCTAGTGTTGTATTCCTTTTCCTTCAAGTTGGCAGGCTGAAGACAGTGCTCTGCGGAACATTCCCGTTCACCCAGAGTCCACCCCCCCCCCCCCATATCTTCATTCGATTTTGTTTTCCAAATTGGGTTTATTGATTTTGCTGTTTTGAATATGCTTGAGGTTATCCTTGAAGGTCAGTTCTGAGAATCGGTCTTGACATTTCCAATAGAAATTAACCTAAATCCAGCCATGGTGGCTCACATCTGTAATCCCAGCACTCTACAGGCTGAGGCAGAAGGATTGCTGTGAGTTCTAGCTGAGACCGGGCAACATAGTGAGTTCCAGGCCAGTCTGGGCTACAGACTGAGTGAGATCTTGCCTCAGCTAAACACAAGGCTAAAGAGAGATTGACATGAGGCATCTTTGGGACATCTCCATGAGAACTTCTCACACTGGGCACCATGTGGGCCTCTCCTTCCCTAGTCTAAAGTGAAGGAATCTTCTGTGGCTTTCCCTTCCTGGCCACTCCCCGTCCAGCTCCGATGTGGGAAGAGCTTGTCTGTCTCCCTTGCTTGCAGGCTGGAGGCTCCCAGGTCATCTTCACCAACCCGCTGGAGATAGTGAAGATCCGTCTGCAGGTGGCGGGAGAAATCACCACAGGGCCCCGAGTCAGTGCTCTGAACGTGCTTCGGGACCTGGGGCTTTTTGGGCTGTACAAGGTGGGTTGATTTCTTTGACGGATTGAGTGGGGAAGCCGCGACACACAGAATAAACCCGAAAGAATGCAGAAGCCAGGTGACACCCCCGTCCCCGACATGAAAAGCACTCCTACCCAGCAGAGTGACCTCTGGGATAGAAAACCCAAGTGAAACCAGTCCGCTCGGGTAAAGGCAGAGGGATATTCGCACGAGGGCGCCCGCTGTCGTTATTTTAACTCTTGTGTGTGCAGGACATCTCTTCCATAGAACAGCTGGCTTCAGGCTCTCGGCCTTCATCCCACGGGGCCTTTGAGAAGTTTCTGTGGTACTCTTTGGGTGGGTTTAGGACTGGGCCTACTCTGAGTCTGAATACTTTCTTCTGTTATCAGACCAAGAGGGGCTTCTCTTGTCTTAGTCATCTGACCATGGTTAAAAAAACAACAACAAAACAACCGATAGTAGAATTGGACAGTATTTGAGTCTTTAAGAAGTTAAGTGGGAGGATTTGTCAATAATGAATTCCATTAAAAAACAACAACAGTTACTTTCACAAAACGCCAGTCAACAGATTCCTCCCCTGCAGGTACACTTACCGCCGTCATTACAGATCAGATGTAATGGAGCAGAAGCCAGTATTTTTCTCTAACTAGGAGAGTATTTCTTTCCTTTCCTTTCCCTGGTAGAAGGGGAATACGGAAATTTCACCTCTATAGGGGACTGTGTTTCCGCAGCATTGAATTTATTTATGGATCCATAACTGCTGAAATGTGTAAATTTACCTCTGTAACTGCAAATTAGAAATTAGGAACGTCTAGATTAGAGGCATGCCGCCACAGGATGCTCGGGAGCCCGGCTGCCAGGCATGTCTGTCTTTACAGAATGCCTCCACTCTGCTCCTCTCGCCCACCCTCTGCCGTCCGCTGAGATTCCCTTGGAGAGCAGAATGTATAAATATTGGTTCTGTCTGTATTATCCTGTAAGAGTCCTTGGATGTTTTTGTTGTTATAAAGACAGCCATCGGGGAACCCAGGGCTTGGGTGTAGCATTTGGCTAGTGAAGTAAAGCTTCAGGCCTGGGCTGGCATGGGTCACTGGCAATGCTGAGGAAGGTGTTCACTGCCCTCTCCATGGCTGGGACAGGCTGTGGAATGTGGGAATGAACAGGCGAGGCTTTAGGGGTTTTTCCCTTTACTTTTCTTAGAACGGGCCCCTTCTCCATTGCCTCTGGCATTCTGCCTGGCACTCCCAGGGCTTGGAACTGATTGAGATTGGTAATTTGTTGGGTTTTTTTTTAGGGGGGGGGGTGCTTGGGAATCAAGCCATTCATTTGGGATCTCAGTCTAATACCTCTCCTCTTTTCCCTCACACCTCATCCCCACTGAGGCTCCCCACCCCCACCCCCAGCAAAGCTGAGCAGGTCAAGCAGCCTTGGGAGTTTGAGACTCCTTATGAATCCTAAGATGTTGCCTCGCTTAGTGCACAGAAAGTTCCAGTTGCACATTGCCAAGTTGCAGAGACCTGCGGCAGAGTTCCCCTTGGAATTAATATTGTACCGACTGTACTATGGTGTGAATACCAGAACAGGAAACAAACTAAATTTTCAAACCCTAAGTCTAGCACTTCTAGAAATGCTAGCAAGTTCTTCATTGCCAGAGTGCTGCTGGGGTTAGCCTGCATACCCAGTCTCCCTGTGAAAGAGAGTATGCTTTCTGCCATGCATACCTTGCTCTGTTCCTCCATCCCCCACCTAATTCCCCTCACGTCACTCCTAATGCTGTTTGAAGGACATCTCAGCTTGTCACTGGTCTGCTTCCCCTGCGGACATTCAAACCCTGTTTACACACTGTTTTGCACTGTTTCCTCACGTGTGACAGGGTGCCAAAGCCTGTTTCCTCCGAGACATTCCCTTCTCTGCAATCTATTTTCCTGTGTACGCTCACTGCAAGCTCCTTTTGGCTGATGAGAACGGACGCGTGGGAGGCATCAATCTCCTGGCGGCTGGAGCCATAGCAGGTAACTACAGACCTTTTTAACTCAAAGAATTCTCTTAAGAAGTACAGAGTCTCTGACTTCGCTCTTTATTTCTGGAAGTTATTGTTGGGATCTGACTTAGCTGGATATAGCTGCCTTTTCTCCTTTGTGGGATGTGCTGTGATTCTGATGAGAGTTAATTACATTTGCATAATGTGGATAAACAACTTAATGCAGCTTAGCAACTTGGAGCCAAATTAGATCTGCCCATCTAAATTGGGCTTTCATCATTAACACGGTTCTTAGCCTCCTGGGCTCCTGAAACCTTGGGTGCAGCCAACTGAGGTGGAGAAGTTCTTTGCCAGATCAGTTGCTCTGTTGACCTAGTGCTGATGTGCAGGCCCTGCCTGCCCTTGTACTTGTCCTGTAGGTGGAGTGTTCCTGTTTGGGCTCAGTTCTCTCTTCCTTCTAACTTCTTCCTTCTCTCATCAGACCAAAGCAGCGCCCCGCAGCAAACTGCCCTCCGCCCTCAACTCCGTTTTCATCTTTTTTTCTGACCGTGGCGTTCAGTTTGGCTAATGGTTGCTTGAACTGGTTTTCTTCCCTGTAGTAGGCTGAGTGCTTCTGAGCGCCCTGCCTTCCCCCGTGTGGCCGGCATAACAGTAGAGGCTCAGGACGAGGCAACAGATGACGGATCGCATGAAGATCTTCATCTGGTCTAAGACACCAGATTAGGCCCAGAACAGAGTCCATCAGAAAGAGGAGCTTGGCAGTCAGGAAGGGATCAAGACGCTCCTGACTTACAGCAGAGGGGAGGGTTTGAACGTGTGTGTGTGTGTGTGTGTGTGTGTGTGTGTGTGTGTGTGTCTCCTTACTCTTGAGTTACCAGGGAACTGACTTGTAATAGAAGGGACCAACCAGGCATCCTTAGATGCAGCCACACACTGAAATGACAAGGGAAGGAAAAGGCCCGTCTTCCTTCCACACAGCCAGTAATGAACCTGCACAGAACCTAGCATGGCCAGGACTAGGCTCCTGGTCCCTGCTTGGTTTTTTTTTTTTTTTTTTTTTTTTTTTT